>CABFOQ010027705.1:0-11172 GCA_900660455.1 Gephyroberyx darwinii | reverse complement strand
ACGTGTGTTTGGAAATGTGCCGAAAATTGTTTGTGCGTTTGGAAACATGCGGGAAGGCTCTTAGAACGGCGTATTCTTTATGAAAAATCCATTACAGTAGTGCCAAATCTCAACAAGATGTTTCAGTGGTGATGTAGAAAGGTTCTTGAGTCTGAGGTTCGTCTTAGTTGAATATATTTATTACAAAAAGGAATCTCATGAGAGGAAGAGGTGCACACCGTGCATAGGCAGCGTACATTTCTTCAAAGAAAAGAGGGTTTGCACTGGTCTTTAAGTACCATTCAAGGAGGTGACAGAATGTGCTGACATAGGAACAGTTTGACAAAAAGGAGATAGAAGGACCGTTAAGGCATCATATGTTGTCTCCTCGTTCAGAACATCCATAGATAAACAGACTTTCTGGAGCCACGGTGACAAGGGCCTCTGGGCATGTGATGTTATGGCCCAAAAGTTACAGAGAGGAGACCATTCTACTCACACAGCATGAAACAGTATATTCTCAAGGGAGAGTCAGTACATCTGTAATGTATGTATAGATGTGTAAGTTAAATTTTCCACCACAAGTGGCCTCGTAGAAAAAAAATACCTAATATGCTGAAATGGCGTATTTGCCGAACTGTCCTCGTTCATAACAACACAAGATTATCTAACTTGTAATGGGGTGTAATGGACTGAACGTCTTACAAATATAATTACATAGTCCAACCATCTGATGAAGATGCAGCCTGGATTTGATCCTCTCCATTTCAGATAGCGCCTCAGTGCGCTGCCGTCCTCCTGTGGCTGATAATACACACCTACTTCTCCTTATACTTTTTTTGCAATCTAGTTTCATGTTAAACCTTCTTTTTGTGTGTTTCTGCTGAAACAACATTGACAGTGTTAATAATTTTTTTGCCATGCTTTACTTTTATCAGTTCTTGTGACTCTGCTGCTTTTTTTTTATCATGCACGCATACGCGCAACACTTCAATTTCGGACTCCTCTTTTCCCTCTTTTTCCCTGGTTTACTTGGACACGACCCTTCAGTCTGCATGCCTTTTATGGTGTCGAACAGGGAGTTTACCACTGCAAATCTGCTTCTACAGGCACATGCATCCAATTTAAGAACGAATGGCCTTCATCAAATATACACCTGTTTTACGCACAAATCGAGGTTTCCCGCACGTTTCATGAATCCCACGTTGGTGTTTTCCTCCGCACAAAAATACGACAAATTTACAAATAATTTATGAAAACGTCCGTGAATGAGGCCCAAAGTCCTTAATTGACATCCCTTATGCAATGCACACCCACTACTGGCTCTGCCTCGTCCTCTGTCTGACTAGGAAAGCGCCTATATTGATCTAATCAAGTGGCTGCCATATTTCTGCACCTGATCCAGTACACGAATCAACCCTTTATTCATGTCAACCTGCCATTTTGTTATGAACTGGAAATGCTGGGGCTGTGTTGTATTGTGGAATACGTATAGCAGGTGCGCCGCCTCGTATAGCTTTCTTCGAATATGTTTTTTGGAGTGGCGTGATTCCCATGTTTTCTCATGTTGTCTCTTGAAGTTGTATCGTGGAATAACTGTTGTAAAATCTTAGGTTTTCCCATCTAAGCCAACTCTGCCCCACTTCGCCTTTTAGGAGGGAAAAGGTCTGAATCTTTAAGTTAATCGGAGGGGTAATAGAGAGTAAAGAATCTCAGGACATCAGAGGTGGTTACAGAGAATAGGCCATCTGATGCATCGGTATTGCTGTATGCTGCTGTACCTCTGACCAAGTCTTATAACTTGGAATGCATCAGTTGTGTGAAGGATGGGACTGGTAGGGCAGATATAAGATAATGAAAAACTTCTCTCTCAATACAGCAAGACCAATTCACCTCTAAAATACAGTCTTTATATGCCTTGTTGGCTCTGCACATTCCAGACTAGAATTCCCAACAGACCAATAGGACAGAATGACGTCAACCCAGGAGGCTGGCATATTTTATGAACATGGTTCAATGCACTGATCAGAGGCTGTAAGTAAAATTGTCTTTCTGTTGCAGATGACGACTTTGATGAGTATGACAAACCAGGCGCTGAGAGGTCACGCAGGAGAAGGGGTGAAGACGACGACTTAGACAGGTATATGTGAGCATGTGTTGAAAGCTTTGCTTACTGTAGAATAATGAGAATATATCTTCTCATAAAAACAAGCAGTTGTAGTCCATATTATGCACTTTGTGTAGAAGACATTACCTTTGTGCATGTGCAGTACAACAGGGTATTTGGGATTCCCATCTCTGGGACTACTGCTTGTTTTGATTAGGCAAGTTAAATATTATAATACAGAATAAATACATTTTGATAGATGATGCAAATTCATCATTAGCTGAAAGAAAATCACAATCACATTGTGTTTAAAATCAATATTCTTTTGTGTGTCAAGTAGCCCAATGTTGGTAAGATAAAGTGTCACTAATTTTCCATTCCTATTGCCTTTTTGATTTGAATCTTTTATGGCTTGATAACAATTGTTTAACATGAACCATTAATATGGTTGAATTTTCATCTGCCCAGCTTGAACAGATGCCTGCAGGCATAAGTGTTCTGACAGTCTGATGTTAGGTTATTGATTAGCCAGTTCTTTATTTGTTTAGTCTATTTTTCAGGGCTAAAATTTTTGACCAATTCAGGTTAACAGCAGTTCTATATGCGCTTCCAGTCCCAGTTAATCAAAATAACACAAGCAAGCAAGGTCATGCTTGTAATCCGCTTTCTCCATGTGGACTTTTATTTTGAAAAAACAGAATTGAAAGTCAATTCAGGATTGCTGCTGGATAATCAACGATCCTACAAAGTGAAATGAAAGTACCATATAAATAAGCACACCCTATGTATTATGAATCGATGTGCTAAACAATTGATTACATCGAAAAGTGAATGTGTCTTCACAAACAAAAACTTTGTTTGGATATTGTAGGTTACCTCATAGGATATTGTATGTTATCAACTATTAATTAAAATGCCATGCTCCACAATCAAACAGTTACATATTACCCATGTTCGCACTGGAGAGCTGTCTATTACAGTTGGCCACTGAGCAGCTCCACTGCAGAATTTGTAAGTTAATTAAGTGCTTTGCTCAAGGGCACATAGACTGAACTTATTGTGGGAGGGGAGAGCGTTTCTGATTCACTTCTCCTGCCTCTAACGTCTGTGCCGCTCCGTCAATGTCTTCACTTAAACAATTTTCAGAAGTTCTTTTTTTTTTTTTTGGTGATCATTTACAATCATATATGAACCGCAGGTATACAATACACATTTGTCAAACCTCCCCTTCCCATCCCACCCTATCCACCCCGAGGACCAGGAGTTCCCTCACAGCTCACTTTTAAGCTTCTCGGCTGCTAGTTGGCATTATAAAATATTCTCTACCATAGCATTGTGAATACGGGCTGTGGACATTTCTAAATAAATTACATCAAGGAACGTAAGACACCAATGACAAACACTGAGTGAGTGTGGTGTTTCCACCTTTCTGCAATCAGTTTCTTTGCTGCCATCAGTTCTGTCGAATACGCTTCTAATATTGTATATATTGTAGACAGATCATTCAGTATCAGTATCAGTGCTGGTAGCTTAGATGTCGCTTCTTCCCAGAAAGCGGCAACTTGTGGACTATCCCAGACCATATGAATGAATGTTCCTGGTAGGTTCTGATTGCACAAAGAACATAAAGGGTTGTCCAGTGTCTTCATATAGCAGAGTTATAATGAATTTGCTGGAGATCTGGATTCCTTGAAGATAATTGAATGTTGGTCCACACCTTATCCCAGTCAAGGTCAGATATATCCCTCCTCCATACAGCTTCAAGTTGTAAAGTTTTATAACAGTTTGTAATTATGTATTGATAAAGCGCAGTATCATAACCCTTTGTCTTCATTCTGGAATCCACTATTTCAAACAGAGGATGTACAGTCAAAACTGAGTTAGGCAATACACCTTGAGCCCTAAGAGCAGTCCTAAGCTGTAAGTAAATGGAAAAAAGATGTACTTTGTAACTTCAAAATAGACTTAATATCTTGGAATGAAAGCATGCCATTTCCATCAAAAATATCGCCAAGCATATCAATCCCCCATCACTCCACTGAGGAGATCGTATAGGTCTATTACCTATTAGTAATCCTAAATTATGGCAAATAGGAGAATTCAAATGCCATCAACACCTAATATTACAATGTTTCTCAGTAGAGCACCAAATGGTCAACTGACCAACAATTAGACCAAATTTTAATGTACAGTGTTTAGTCTAAAAGTGATAACCCTCGATCACTTTTATTCTGCTGCAGTGTCGAGGTCTTCAACCAAGCTTTCCTGCCCCTCCAAATAACTTTACTGATAGCCTTCTACAATTTCTCCCAAAATCACACCGGGGCAGCCAGGGGCAACATTGAACTCACAGAATTCGCTCTAGGCAACACATTCATCTTTATAATTGATATTCGAGTTGATAATGAGTTTGACAAACTCATCCATCTATCTTTCAAACAACTATTTCATTGCACCTTAACCTTTTTTACTTCAGTGAACTTTTAATCTCTAAATGTTATTTTGGTCCTTACAAAATGTACTTATTTACAAAATTCCAATTAATAATTACTACTTTATTATTTTGGGGCACAGGTACAACCCTAATGCAAACCTTGTACTTGTTTGTCATCTGATTTAAAACCAAAGTATCTCTGAATGATAGACGACAATCCACTTTAAGAACTAAAACCAATTTATTATGTTAAGACTTGGGAGTAGGATTTTCCTCTAATACTGGGCCAGATTAACTTTTGTTTTGGGCACGTTGCCCATTCAAACCGACATTTAGAACCTCTCACCGACCAACTAACGCCGGGTTCAGACCGGTATTTTCGGTTAATTGCCGAGCCCTACCCATGACCCTGTCACTGGTTCATCAGTTGTCCTTCCTTGGACCATTTTTGCTGGGTACTAACCACTGCATACCCGGAACACCCCACAAGACCTGCCGTTTTGGAGATGCTCCGACCTAGTCGTCTAGCCATCACAATTTGGCCCTTGTCAAAGTCGCTCAGATCCTTACGCTTGCCCATTTTCCTGCTTCCAACACATCAACTTCAAGAACTGACTGTTCACTTGCTTCCCAATATATCCCACCCCTTGACAGGTGCCATTGTAACAAGATAATCAATGTTATTCACTTCACCTGTCAGTGGTTTTAATGTTGTGGCTGATCGGTGTATGAGTGTCTCCAATTACTTGTGCAGCCTTACCAGGAATATTTCCTCATTGTAACTTGATCTTGCTCCTTACCACCATTTGCTCTTTAAACATCAGAATCTATGAAGAAATGTCCTGAACCTACCAGTCTACCAAAAACTTTTTACTGAGACACTGGAGATTGTGAAAGGGGGAATAACAAGCAATATATTAATCAATGTTTGGTGAACAGACATAACAAAGTGCACTATTATCCAGCTTTGCAAACCTTTTATTGGTTTTCTTTTCTCCTTAGTGATCTGGAAGAAGATTTGTTGCAGGAGGATTGGCTGTCAGGCAAAAAGGTAAGGCAAAACAAAATGTAACAGAATATTACTTGTTTTGGTCACGTTCATAACATAAAATAGTCTCTAACCAGCATGTGGTTGTTTCATTGATTAACTATAGTAGATGATATCCAAAACAGTATATTTTGATGATCGTAGGAACATAGATTATAGAAATGAACAGTGGACTTGTAGCAGGTGGCTTCTCCACAGGGGGAATTATTGATGTAAACCAGGAGGAAGTACAGTGGACAAAAAAAACTGCCTTAACCTGCCCAGATTGCCTTCACCACATGGGAATAAAGCATCCTTTTGGGTTTGAGGAGATCCCCCGCCCCCATCCCTGACACACAAACATGCTTGCACACACACACATACACAGCCCATTTTAGTTGTTTGAATTTTAGCCACATTTGAACCATATGCCTCAAACACAATAAAATGTATAGGAATTTGCACTTCTGTGGCTGTTGAAGAAGAATTAATAAAAAAAAATTCATTATGGGTTGATCTGCTTTTTGTTTCAGAATCCCTCAGAAGTGTCAGATGAAGAGCTGAATGATGACCTATTACAAAGTGATGATGAAGATCAAAATATGAGGTAAGCTGACTGTCCATGCCGTGTGTTCAAGTTTCACTCAGTTTTGTGTTTTAATTGTTAAGCTGACAACCTGTGCATATTATATCTTCAAGCTTCATTTTTGTTTTGTGGAAAATCTGATTGGCTTTCTCCCCCCCAGTGGCCAGGATGTGAGCTTCAATGCCACATTCAACTTGGGCACATCCTATGACCATCAGGACAACTTGCAGGAAGCGAACTACACAGATGACATAGTGAACCTGGGTGCAGAGGGCTACGAGGAAGGGGACGTAGAGGAGGGGGGTTACCAGCAAGAGGGGGAAGAAGAGTACACACAGGAATACAGCCAGCACAACGACACAGAGATGCCTGAAGACCAAATGGATTACTCTGGCGAACCAGCTGAAGGCGATGAAGGCTACCAGGATGAAGTGCTAGACATCCAAATCAATGAGCCCATAGACAGTGAATTTCAAGTGAGTCCTCACATTTGCTCACTTACACGTATACGTGCACTAGCACACACAAGCACACACACGCATACACACACACACCTCATTCTCCCCTTTCTGTCTGACTCTATTGTACCCTAGAGATAATGTCAGTTTGTCAGTCGTGGTATGGCGATGGCGAGGATTGAAATCTATTCAGTAGAAGGAGAGGCAGGTTGGTGTGGTGGGGTAAGGGAGGATTAGATTCATTATCACTTCCTGCCAGTTAATTTCTCCATCTTGCTGACAAAGTTTGTGTTGACGGCTTGTTTGGCGTGAGGTAATGCTCTGCTGTCGCCTCCAAATCCCTGTGCCATTGTGACCTTGGGCCCTGTATCTTTGGGGGAGTAAGAGGCGGCTTTGTGTGGGGGAGATGTGCTGCCAATCGACAGAGGTTAATGTGAGGGGCTTTTATCTCGGGCTTTAGACTGGATCTGATAAAGTCTCACGCAGGTGAAAAGATTATTGACCTTCCTGAGGACACCCCATACAGTTTTCTAATGATTGATGCGAGTTTTCCTTTTATCCATCTCCCTTCCCTCTTAGCCTGGACTAAGAGGATCAAAGATAAGGCCAGATCCATGTGCAAATGTCCGTTATGGTCCATTTACTAAGGTGTGATGCCGTTTGACATGACAAAGACATATTAGCCGACCTCCTTTTTTCCATATGAAGATAAGATGTTGACCTTGTTACTGAGGGTGCACTGCACTACTCGATGCTTATTTCGGATTTTGGAAAATGTCCGCAGGTGTGGACGCCTATTTGTATTCTTGTGTGTAATAACTATGTTTACAAGGTCACTAAACTGCCTGGGCTTGACATTTGTGTTTACTGTGTTCCACATAGTACTGCTGAATGAGTACCAGTTTAACGGATTAAGCTGTTGTGTCCCCTTGGGGCAGCCTGTCCATCCGCCTCGTTTGCTGAGAGGGTTATTTTTCTGCATTAGTAGTTAATGGAGCGTGCCACCACTCTCTGACCTACAGACTGACCTTATTTAGCGATGAACTTGTGTTGTCAATGTGTTATTGGCATGTTTTTACTTATTAGTGGCTCCTATATCCTAGTTGTATATCACCATGTGTATTTTAGCTTGTTGGTTTGCTGGAAGATGAAGTGTAGATTGAGGCAGGCGGCTTTGGAGGAAGCGACTGCAACATGAGTCAGGTTGGCAGTTATGGCGTAGCAGAAACAGACTTGTCATCTCTCAAAATGTTTGTCTGTGTTATGTTGTTGGCACTGAGTCATGAACTTACAGTGGGGCCAATAAAGGACTGATTTGTGAAAGAGTCAGTCGATGATATTTTCACCATCATTGAACCGAAGAGGAGTGTTTTTATCTACGCCTGCATATCTGTATATCATGTCAAACATTTACATCTCATTGAATTTCAAATGCCGTCAGGAATAGTAATGAAGCCTTGCTCCCAGTGTTATGGTAATTCATGGGGGACTCTGTGGTGCCTCCTCAAAATCCCCTCCATAACATTTCAGTGTTTTCTTTTATGCTCTGTATGAATTTTTTTCATAAACAAGGTTAAATTTCCATCTGTCTTAAGCCCAAATACTTTTCCAGCATATAATCATTAGGCCCAGGTGATAAACTTATTTTACCCAGCCAAACAACTACAGTCTATACAGTACTTCCATATTTCATAGAATTTCCTATGGGTTTCAGTTTCTCGTGCTTGCATATATTTGCTATACTTCATGACAGCATTGTGTTTTTGGTTTTTATTTTCCACATAACGTAGTTGGGAGACTCTTATCCAGTAATGATTGATTGCTATTTCTGATCAGAGCACAGACATCACTTAAACTAATGAGTGCTGGTTTTCCATTTGTTGTTTTAAGGATGAGGAATACTCCACCTACGCTGGTGGGCCACTAGGCGAGCATGGAGCCCAAGAGGAGGAGGCCCGTGAGGATGAGGGTGAGCCCAGGGGAGAGGAGCAGCAGGAGGAGGAGGAAGACACTGCTGGGGGCTCTCGGGTCTTTGACTCAGAGGAGGTAGGCTGAGACCTCTGTCTATATCATTATAGTCTAAAGCGGGCTGTATACTTGCTGCGGAAATGCATTTCGGCAGGTTTATACAGACCAAAGGATACATTTGCAGAAACAACAAAGCCCTGCGTTGGCTTCTGATTCAGCAGGTCACATCTCCATGCTAAACTATCCATGTCTCCTGGTTTGATTTAGTGGAGAAACATACCATTTCATTCGTGCTTTGAAAGCATTACTTTGATAGATAAGTGTTAAAAAGTACAATTCTGTAAAGTCACAATGCGCATTCATAGCAATGGAAGTGGAATTCTTTCCCAATAGGCAAAGACAATTGTGGGAGTTGTGTGAAAGGTCTCTCACAAAAGTGACATTGTCACAATAGTAGAACTTTTACTTAGTTTTTATTAGTAGATAACTCTTCAGTGAAAGATTTGTAGAAAGTAATTTTCAGTGATGAAGTTTGATAGCGCACAGATATAGAGGAGTGAAGTGTCAGACGCCTGACTGACTCACCTAAATATTCATTTGATGACTGTGTCAATGGTATGGTAAAAAAAAATGTTTAAAATGGGATGGCAGAGGAAACGTATTGCAATTGTACAATCTTGTTGTCAACATGAGAATATGTCTTCAGGTTGAGAATGAAGCTGAGCCTGAGGAAGAAACAAAGGAGGAATCTGACGAAGAGGATGATGAAGACGAAGAGTCTGGTCGCTTACGGTTCAAATCTGAGCGAAAGGATGTTTCTGTTGTGCGGTTGGCTGACGCAGGCAGTAAAAGAAGGAACATCCCCGAAACCCTGGGTACAAATTATTCCTGCATAACACATCCTTCATACAGGGAGAGCCAGATTGAACCCCCTCATATTTCCTCAGCTTACGTCTCCTCTCTAGACTGTAATAGGTTTACATCGCTTGCCTTGCTGATTATTTAAAGACCATGTCAAATTCCAATCTTAGCCATGTACTCAAAGAAACCTGTATTATGTTCTGTTTTTCCAAACTGTTCATGTTCAAGTGCTCTGTTCTCCGGTTATACCATCAGAACTGTCAGAGCAGGCCAAGGCAGATTTGATGGAGTTTGAGGAACAAGAACGGCTGAGGAGACTAGGCCGTTTCGGAGGCCGAGGGAGAGGAGGAGGGCGAGGTAGAGGAAGAGGAGGCTTCCCAGGGTTTGGAATGACCGCTTTCAGAGGTGACGGAAGAGGAAGAATGAATGACCATAGGATCCCACTGATGGCAAACATGGGCATGCAGGTAAACCACTGCAGAATCATCCATCTGAACACCTGTTAAGGGATAATCTATTATTTAGCTATACAGAATAATGCCTCTCTTGATACTCAACCACTCCTTTCAAAGATTAGTTGAAGGGAACATAAGGGCTTCACTGGATAAGATGATTTGAAATGGGTTGTCTCTGGCTTTACTCTACACCTTCTTGCATCCATCATAATTATGACAAGACAAGGCTGGATGTATTTGTACTTGAAATGTATTTTGTTCGCTGGTGCTCTCTATGGTAGCTAAGACCTCTGGAGCTGTGGTCGTTTGCTCATGAAAAAAGTCAATTAAACCACTCCTCTGTTCCCCATATCAATGTTGATATATGGATTATACCAAATCATTTGGCAGTTGTCCATTTAGACAGCATTATACAAAATTAAATTTGTTCTTTGCCCAGGATTTAGTTTCTTGTGGGCTTTTATTATTAGATATCCCTCCAAGCATATAATCCTTTCATTTACATCACTCATCAGTTCATGCAAGGCCTTTGAAGGTCTAGGGAAAAGAAAGTCAGTTTAAACATGTAACCTAAATAATTAGGACTTGTTATTGGAGTTATGAATTGGGCCATGATTATTCACTATTACCCATGAATCATGATGTTAAAGATGCTACATGTAACATTGTCTCCTAAATGTATTACTGTGAAATTAGAATTGACCTTTCTAATTCTAGCAGAGAACAAACCGTAGTCCCAGTGATCTGCTTCTGGCATTCATTTGGTCCAATTTGTGAGTCCTGAAAAAACAGCCTGGTAGACTTGAAATTTTACATTAAAAGCAGCAGAAAAGGGGAAAATATGAAATATGGCAATAGCAAGTAGCTGTAAGGGGCATTAGTTCATTTAAAAATATAGAATCCTACCATGGTTACCTTTTAATTAAAAGTAGTTTGAGTCTTCATTTTTGTATCACTTAAAGCAGTTGGTAAAGAATCTGTGCATAATTAATCCTTCGCGGAGACTTACAAGAAATGACTTAAGGAAACCGTCATCACTCTTGGTTGTGAATTGACATGTTGGCTTGTCAACGCATGGCTGCAAGCAAGGATAGCAGATTCCTCCAAGAACGCAATGTGTCTTGACAGGTTGTTTTGGTTCTCCCCCCTCTCTCTCTCTCTCCGTCTCTCTCCAATTAGCCGCCGTCTTCCAGAATGCCTCCTCCTCATCATCCTCATCAGCAGCAACTGCAGTCCCAGCAGCAGCACCACCACGCTCCGGGCCCAAGAGGACCTCCTCCCTTTCAAGAGCACGGGG
>CABFOQ010027693.1:7166-27729 GCA_900660455.1 Gephyroberyx darwinii | reverse complement strand
AGATAGATAGATAGATAGATAGATAGATAGATGGATGGATGGATGGATGGATGGATAGATAGATAGATAGATAGATAGATAGATAGATAGATAGATGGATGGATGGATGGATGGATGGATGGATAGATAGATAGATAGATAGATAGATAGATAGATAGATAGATAGATAGATAGATAGATAGATGGATGGATGGATGGATGGATGGATAGATAGATAGATAGATAGATGGATGGATGGATAGATAGATAGATAGATAGATAGATAGATGGATGGATAGATAGTAATGTTGTGAGACACTGGGGAAAGTGAATATATTTAATAAAGCAATTAAAGTAATTCGATTATTTTATTGAGGGAAGTACTTATTTTTAATGTAACAGGTATTGAATCTTGGGATTAATAGATTATTACAGTTTCTAAAACACCCGTTCATTATGATGGCCCTGGTAATGAAACAAATTAAATTAATAGCTGAAGCAATCATTGCGACTGATTGAATGAGACTGATAATTACCGGGCCCTGGATGTAGGTAAGTCTACGTATGTACTATTTCACTATTTCACTTTGCTGTATTATCTAAACACATTTAGTGCAGTTGTGTTTCTGTTTAATTGGATTGACTTAGTGATAAGGTTTCCGGTCAGTTAAGACACTGCTTCCTAATCCTGAAGGTACATAGGTATGCAGAGCCAGCGCCGGCTCCCTAGCCCCATCAGAGGGTGACCTTTAGCATGGCCTGTTGCTGTATAGCTTTCCTCAGGGCGCGGGGACGTGGGCAGAGCTTGGCTATATACAGTAGGAGTGCTCAGTGGGATCAATAGCTCTCTCTAAAGCTGTTCCCAGACACACCTGCAGTGCCCAGGGTGGCCTTTGTGACACAGAGATAAAGAGAAAACACTCCCCAGGCTGTTAGTGTCTGGCCATCTCCTCCTGCCCCCCTCATCCCTCCTCCTCCTCCTCTTTCCTCCTCCTCTCCTTCTCCTCCACCCCCAAACAGGAAGATGGATAAATCAAACTTGTGTGGCAGGGAGGGAAGAATTACTAATATTTTCATGATCCACAACAATATTGTCAAGACTTAACCTTTTCTTAAAGGGAAGGAAAAATCCCCCGATTTCAGCTGAGGCAGCTGAAAGAGCTGGAGGGCGGGGCCCATGTATATTTACTAGCTCTCCTCTCCATCCATCAAAAGACACAGCGTGTTGGCTCCACCTGTCTGTCAGTGTCCTCTCACATTTCCCGGCCACTTCCTCTGCCCCGGCCACTCCATGGTCTCCTACACTTGATATGTGCATGTTTATGGAGAACTCTCCCCTCTTCGTCTTCCTCCACCCCTCTCTGTCCCTGGTCTTTTGTTGCTGACTCCAGTCTTCCCTCTTTCACAATATTTTCCCTCCTCTGTATCCCTTCCTTTCCTCTCCTCCTCCTGTATGCTTTCCCCCATTGCTCCTGTGATGGTAGTGGTGGTGGTGTGTGGTGTGTGTGTGTGTGTGTGTGTGCCGTCCTAGCAGGTTGGAGCAGGTAATTTGAGCCTCTGAGGGTGCTGTGGGGCTTGGATGAAGGGGGGCGGCTAGTTTTGGAAGGTGTTCTGAGAGCCAGTAATCCAGTACTGATCACATCAAAGTTACACAGATCGGTAACACCTTGTTAGGAAGAGGGGAAGTGTAAATGAGTTAAGGAGAGAGTGCAGGGAAAGGAGTGATTGTAGCTTTATCCACATAGACAGAGTCGACAGAGATGTCACTTTCCACCGAGGGCCATGTTTGCTTTTGAGCTCAAGTCCATTTGCACCTGACACGGTGGAGAGAGAGAGTTTTCTGCCTGAATCCACACATGTGCTGCCTGAAGGGTTTATTCTCTGTGCTGTGTGTGTGTGTGTGTGTGAGTGTGTGAGTGTGCTGTGTGTGTATGTGAAGACAAAAAAAAATATTTTAGGAAGATTAAGTCTGATGCGTTCCATCATTTCAGTGTGTTTTGTAGAGCGAATAGCATGCGTCTGTCTGCGTACTGTTCAAGCAGGAGAGTGTGCAGTAAGAGCTGTACGTTCGATGGAATAGTTGACACGTAATCAAACAACACACACACACACAAACACACACACGCAGAAAGAAAAAGCGAGAGGAAGTGATTTGGAGTTGAAGTTAGAGTGAAGTAGACATGACTGGTATAGAGGCAGTTTTAATATGTTAGTCTGTCTCCCTGCTGGCCTCCCCTCCCCCTTTCAGGGACGGCACTAATGCCATTAACTGTGGGACAGATCTGTTCCATGTCTGCAGGCCTGCCAGTCTACTGGTCTGCCCTGAGACCACTCTCCATCTAATCCTATCCTCTCTCTCCCTCTATCTTCCGCCTCTCCTCCACGCCAGAGACAGGAAGAGGCGGCTGGGAGAAAAATCTAATAAATAAATGAGAGGATGCAAGAGGAAAAAAATATATAAATTAAGTTCTCCGTTCTCGTAAATCATGTTGCCAACTTCCAGTAGACAGGAGGGCGGAGCTTAGGAGAGAAAGAGAGACCATGGGAGGGAGAGGGAGGGAAAAGCAGAGAGCAAAGGAGAAAGAGAGAGTGAGAGAGTGCGGGAAGCATTTCTGTTCCACCCTCAACCTAGGCCTGGCTCTGGAGACTTGGCGGCGAGGTGTTTTTAATTGATTTTTGATTAGATAGACATGAGGAGGGGAGGGGGTTGTCCATTAGCATGAGGGGAATGAACCTCTAAGATGAAGTGAGTGAGAGGAGAAGGTAGAGTGAAGGAGAGAGAGAAATGAGAGAGGGAGAGAGAGAGAGAGAGAGAGAGAAAGTGTTCAAAGACACTATGAAGCGAATGACAAGGAAATAAGTGCAAATGCGTATTTGATATGCACCAGTGGGATCGAACATTTGTTAAAATTCACACTACTACTACTGCAGCTTAATTGACTCAATTATTTGCTTTAATTACTCGCTGTTACCTGCGGGTTCAAGGTATTGACTGATAAACAACGGAACATTTGTGATGCAGCCTGGATATACACGAGGCTTATTTCAGGATAGGCCTGGAAACATTGTGGAAATCAGGTGCTGTGTCCACGGCGTGTCGGACATGGCGAAGTGCAACACGTGGACACCTAAGGGGACGGTATCGTGACTGTGACCTTTCTCGTTTACTTTGCTACACCTCAGACTGCAGATTCAACTCCAGGTTCTGCCTTTTCTAGATGTTTTCTGATGACTTCAATGACGGGAAGGAGGAAGAGTACAGGAGAGATTACATCAGTAACACAAAGGATCTGGTAGTGGACTTCCTACTGACACCGGCCACCATCGAGGTGATGAGGAGGTGGTACAACCCTGCAAAGTCTAGGCCAGCTCAGCAAACGGGTAAAGATGGCTGGGTTTGTCATCGGGCTGAGCATGGACACCCTGGAGGGGGTGGTGGATGAGGTCTAAACAACTGTGGCCATCTTGGACAATACCAAGGAGTGTTTTAGGGTGCAATCACACGTATAGTTCACTTTCTTTGGTCTGACCCATACTGGAAAAATTTACTTTGTTGCATTTTTGTATTTGGTTCATTTAAACTATAAATTGCAAACGTCTTTAAAGGGCCGACACAGCGAGAATACTTTCTAGCCTATAGGTATTTGATATTAGCATGGTGAGGACACTGTATCTTTATTTGTCAATATTTTTTATTTATTGCATTGGTGTCTATAGCCTATTCTTTGCTGCTGAAACGGTTCAATTTCACCTTGGGGGTTCAGTTTATCTTTCCCTTGTCTGAAGGCTATCTACTGACAGATACATACATAGAGATAGACGGGCCCTAAACAAACATAAAGAAACGAGAGAGAATTTATCCATAATTGCAAGAAATCCCATCTAGAAGAGCTGCATTCCCATAAGAAAATATATGAAATATCCTAAGACATTGACAAACGACCTCTCACATATTGATTGGTGTTCACCCAGCGCCTCACGCACAGCATAATAACAACCAACAGTGAGTGCAGTAGCGTAGATATTTTTTTTTTTTATATTTCCTATTTGTCCTCAGGTTTAGTTTTAATGACTGAGCGAATCAAGGGGAGAAACACAACCCGGTAAACTCCAACCATAAATTAGATTTGCACCTCCAGCAAACTTTCACTTTGCTGCTTGGTAACTTGTCTCAGTTCTCATAAGTTTTCTAGTCTCCAGACGCCCCTCTTCCCCACACTAACCCCCTCCTCTCCCCAACTCTCATCCTCCTGGTCAGTGAAACTGGTCCCAGCTGCACTTAAACACAAACCCAGAGCTGCGGACGTAGACACATTCACACACCCTCCCACTCCCTCACGCATTCCCTCTGAGGCATACAGGGGTAGAGTAATATCCAAAGTGCAGGTGGGACCTCACTTTCTTACCGAGGCTGAACAAAGCAGGGCGAGAGGATGAGCCAAGTAATGGAGTGATGATCACTGCAGAGATTGAACAATCAAAGTGGGGAGGCTGGTGGTGGGGGCACTCATGGACTTAGGGAACTTGCAGGCTAATTGTATCTCATGACTAATTGGTAAATTAGTGAAACCTATTTCAAGGCGCCAGGCTTAGCTTTGGGGGGCACCCACAGCTCATTACAGACTCATATTCTGGGCAGAGGAGGAGAAAAATAAAGGAAATTATACAATTGCTCAGGTGAGAATGGCAATTAAGCGAGTGCTTAAGAAGAGGAGGAAATGAAGCCTCATACACACATAATTTACTATACTCTCTGGTGTCAGGCTTTAAATCACCGCCGATCCAGGGCACATATTTACGGCTGCAGAGAGAGGCAGTGGGGCTGTATGTGTGTGTATTAACAGGTACGCAGCGTGTATGTTTGTTTGTGTGCATGGACACCCTTGTGCATGCACATGTGATCTCCTATACTCATATGCATGTTTATATATGTATGGATGCACGTGCCTCTGCTTGATCCTGTTGCACCGCTAGCGTTAATACATTATTGAAATGCAAAGGAGCAAATTCCTTATTCATATCACCGTGAGGTCTGTCAGCAGTAGGTCTGCTCACCCGGTGAAATCGGGGAAGCTCCTCCCTCAAGAGAATTCACATGTGGTAATACTTTGATTTTTGAACATTTCTCTTCCAGAGCTAAGACCCTCTTGCCAATGTTATTACGGACCAGGGGCCAGGATTTCAGGGAGGAAGAGACCAACTTTGTTGACACAGTTACACTACTCAAGGTAATTTTCTGATGTTTTTGATGGCAGCGTCCATGAGAACAGCGGTTCTTTCTTTCTTCTAGCTTTGAGAGGTTGAGTAAATATTATCACACAGATAACAGTGAACTCCATTTAAGGGTCGATTTTTTACTGAACCAGTCTTCCACTCTTGAGAAAACTGTGAGCCAAGTAATATCCAAAAATACATACAGAACGATGAGGCTATATAAGAGTTCACCTCTCAGAGAGGGAGAGTTAGTACTGCTGGGAAGCAGATGGAGCAATCATGGGGAGAAATATGTGTAATATTGCCATCTATATTTTGCCTCTTTCTTCTGTCAAGGATGTAGAGTTCACACTAACTATCGAAAAATGTGAAGGTGAGAAATAGTTATTAAGGAAAACTCACTGTGAGTTCTTACCGCCAGTCCTGCTCATCTTACCCCTTATACTTCCTTCCACTATGTAGTAACCCCTTAACACACCACCACTGCATTGTGAGTGCATCCATTACCATTTGAAGGACATTTAGGATATTTCCACAAGGACACCATCGATCCCTCCAAAACTGCCTCACCCACCGTCCCCAACCAATTTGCCAGCAGTAAAACTAATATTGTCTTTAATCAGATGCAATTAGGACTGCAAGTTAAGATCTCCTCCCAATTAAAACTCATTAGGCCCATAATATCATTAGGGCAGTCTTGGGTAACCACCACTTGCATAGGCGGCCCACTCGCCACCAACAAGAGTGCAAGCCAATAGCTCTGATCCACGTGGACTGCGTCTTAGCGGCAGTACTGAGGAGTGAGAGTTTCAGTTTTGAAATATTTTTATCCTGCTCAGTACATTTTAGTGAACAGTCTCTGTTCTGTGTAACCAAAAATAGACAGAAGGGAACGTCCAAACCCTGAATCTCTGATGCACAGCTCCAGCCTACAGAGAATAACTTGGAAAAGACAGATATTTTGGCTATGACAGGAGCCAGGGAGATTTTCTAGGCATTAAGTGGACGTTTGTTTCCTATGTGACCAGTAGCATTACTCTAGCACTAAGCTTATTTATATGTAAAAGTTCAAATATTGTGTGAGTCCACAAAGTCAACCTGTCATTTATTGACAATGGAGAAGCTCCAGGATTAACTTTGGTATTGAAATCACAGAATAATCATGGCTGTCTGTTTGTGAGGATATGAGGAGTCTTAAAATGAGGATTCTTAAATTGAATGGTATAACGCCTTTCACACACACACACACACACACACACACACACACACACACACACACACACACACACACACACATACACACAAGGAATATGTTTCATATTCAATTCAGAGTTTGTTTCATCTTCTGTTGATAATTCTTCAAATTCTTCAAATGTATATTTCTTCCTGTTTACTAAAGGTATTTGGTATGTCATCAACTATGAGGCTACTATGAAGTACTGCTGTCAAGATACTGTAGATGAATTAGGGTAGAAGGGGTGGAGATGCCCCCCAAATGCTCTGTTAAAGCAGAAATGGATATGAAATGTGCACAGACCTAAACAGTGTTTGAGTTGGAACAAAATTCGACATTATTTTTTAAAGCTTAACAAAACGTTATGTAAAATGTCACATTTTCACCTTACAGTCTGCAAATATAATGTAGATAACTGTAGACTGTGATGATAATAGTGTAGGCAGCCAGATAAGCATCCTGAAGTAATCCTCATACTGTGTCATGTATTTTCTGAATTTGCCCAAAGAGAAAAGTACAATGAGACAGAGAAGACCATAGCGTTTCTACTGGGCATCATGACACATCATGACAAGGTCAGATTGTACATTTTCATGTCAGGGCTGGGTCGCAGGCACAGCACCATACAGTCTTGATGTTCAACATTATGAAGTGTGCATGCCTGGAGGCTCACACGCCAGAGCGGGACACCTAGTCTTGTTTATTGTAACATCCTCAAACAAATGGGATCACATTGTACGAACCACAATAATAAAAATGTATGGAGTAAATGATTCAATTTCACCTCACCTACCCTACTTGAAGCTGTACTGAGATAATGTTGAACAAAACTAGACAGTACAACTGCTGAAGGAATATTGAATTGGTGGAGCTATCGTGCTCAAAAGCAGTTCATTATTGATTCTCATGCCCAGCACTGAAGATTTTACCAAAGCCTTGAGACTAGACTACCTTGAAGCGAATGCACTAAAGGCACACAGACATGGTACGCTTGGTAGATAGAAGTTAATACTATCTCAACATCCCTTTTGAAAGCGCTCATAGTACATCATTTTCCTTAGGCATGTAAGAAATCCTTGGGCATACCATTCTGTAAGTCTACGAGCCTAATACTACTGGCGCAGTATGCTGATGATAAGACAAGAACGCCTGCACGGTGAGGAGAACATTTATCAATACAAGTGTTTCAATTCTTAGGATAGGGTCTGTGAAATGTCTGTGTGACACCAATCAGCAGTAATTACCATAGGGGCTTGAGTTTTCCTCCTGCCTCTAATTGGCCCTTGCTGTCAATCAACAAGTAATTTCTGTTCACAATTGAACTAAGGGGGATGATACAAGCGAGGGTGGTGGGATAATTGAAAATAATTGAGCAAATTGCGGATTTAAGAAGTTGGCTTCATCAGCACTCTGGGGGTGGAATATGAGCATTTGGAGAGAAGAAAGGTGAGCAGAGGAAAAGCCAGATCTTAATGATAATGAACAAAACGCTTGCCTCCATTTTGCCTCCACCCTCGAGGCTAGATCTGCTGCTTAGCTGAATAATCAGCCCGTACGAGTCTCGGTGTCACATGCTCCGGGAGGAAGATGAGCACCTTTTGATCTTTGCAACCGTGGGCTGCAGCAGATATTCAGCCAGCCTGGGGGCGTACATCCTGGCGCCGGTCTGAAAGGGCCCCTCAAGCACCGTACCTTTGTGGGTAACTGCTTTGGGGTCTGTGGATGTAATTAACAGATGGGAGTGCTGAGTCTGAGAATGAGAGAGAGTGAGTGTGAGTGTGTGTGTGTGTGTGTGTGTGTGCGGCATAAATCAACAGACATCCACTAAATTTTCAACAGTGGGTGTTTTAGATTCGTATCTGATCGAGTGGCATTACTGACAAGCTGTTGGGAGTAAAGACGGTCCCTCAATTTCAGTTGTTTGTCATCTCCCCCCTTTCTTCCTCCTACTCTCTCCATCCTCGAGAGCTGCTTACCTTCCACAGCTTTGAAAAAAAAAAATCTCACTCTGCAATTTACATTTCCATATGCTGCCAGTGGCGCCAGGGAGAGTGGATAATTGGGTTGAATGTGGTGACGGTGAGAGCAGGATAGAGAGGGATACAGAGAAGGCCAACTAAAAAAAAAACAAAAAACAAGCCATTACAGGATGGTTTTCTTTCTCTCCCCCCACTCGTCATTTTGCCATGCTGCTCTCAACCACTTGTGTAGCTGAAAAGATTTACCTTGGCCTCCCGTTCTCTCTCACTCCAGTAGAATCACTCTGTATTTGCCTCCCCCAGATCCTCGCTCCCTCCCTGTTTCTGCCTCATCCATATTCATGTCTCTCTCTCTCTCTCTCTCTCTCTCTCTCTCTCTCTCACTTTCCCCCGTGTCACCCACAGCACGGCGTTAATACACCAATTAGCCCTGAGAGCAGATAATGGACTATTTCATATTGCAAAAGGGAAGGAGAAACACAGAGACAGTCAGCGAGAAAGAGAAAAAGTAAGCAAGAGTGAGAGGGAGAAAGGGAGACAGTGAGACTGAGAGGGAGGTGGTGGCGGTGTCTTTATGAATGTGGCCTCTGAAAATGTTGAAATGCTGCGTTTGCTGTGAGTATCCATCCAACGGACAAAGTATGATGGGAAGAGCGCTTCGGCGGTCACAGGGGTTGCTATATAAAAGCTGAGGTGTTACACCAACGCTTTGCTGGTGTGAAACCCTAATGTCTGTTTGGCTTTGTTAGACTCAAACTCTTTTCACTAGTCTCCCTCCCTTTCATTACTTGCAATGCCATGCGTTTTTCCTTCCAGGGGAACTACTCTACTACAGCGTATATATAGGGTATGGATGGACGACCTTACAGACTTCCTGCAGTGATGGTGGTTCTGTACATGAGGAGTTTACTTTCTGGCTTGGTTTTGGTTCAGCTCGTCACCAGCAACAGAATGATTTTGAATGATGAAATTCTTTGTTTATACAGTTTAACTTCAGTAACTTTCTGAAAACACATTTTGTTGATCATGTTTCACAATACACATTACAATAGATGATTATTTCACCACACATTACCAATTCATATGAAACAGATGGACAGAGCAGAGATGGTGTTTGAAATAAAGCAGCAATGATTTTTAGATATATTCAGTGTCATTGGCACTAAACTGTTCACGTCTTCACTCTCCAGAGACTGCAGCATTACTTTTGACAAAGAATGATCTACGTAAGACTCGTTTCACATGCCTCATTTCTTCCTCTAATTCCTGAAGAACCATCTCCTCCTTTAATGACATACCTATGCTCCTGAGTATTCTGCACAATGTGTTGCAAAATGTGATATTGTGATTATAAATTATGTGACGAGAGAGTTGCTATTTTGTTTTGTGGCAAAGGAACTAATTTACCACTGGTTGCAAAACAAAAAACTGTATTACTGTGAAATTGACGCTATTTGCAAACCCTGTAAATCCGGGTAAGGTGTTCTGTAAATAAAGGTGCCGCATGAACGAACATGAGCTACAGCTAAGAAGAATTGGCATTAATCAAACATGAGCTTGAACAAATTAAAATATGCCCGCTGCATGAATTCCTTTTTAAAAAAATTTTTTTTCACATTAAGAATGCAAGAAATATTCAGGCGAATGGGACTACTCATGGTTTGTTAATAGGGGCTTTGTCATCCTGGATGGCAAGTGCTGCAAGTGATCACAAACAATCATTATTAGCAATAATAGAAATGTTCCTAGCGCTCTTTGCACTTGACAAGCAGTTTTCTGTGGGATGTGTCTATTTATTTCACAGATCTTTTATATAACCATTATTATTATTATTAGAGTGCAGTGTAGTGCACCTTCAAACCATTCATAAGAACACACACTGTATAAGAATAAATCCATAAATCCATTTTGGCCAACCTGCAAAATGACAATCACAGTGATTATCTTCATAGAAATCATCATGGAAGTGGTTTTTATGGTTTTAGAACATTGAACTTTGTATTCTAAAAGTGAACAATTTCTATAATTGAGGGAATGGAAACGTTGTGACTCATTGGTTATAAGGCTATTTTAAATTGTTTGCACGCACACTACAGAAGTTTTGCTGTAAGCTACTCATCATGTATGCACTGTTTTTAAGAGCAGTGCACTGGCCTGAACACAAATTGTACATTTTTAGCCTGCATTAACAGAAAATACATTTTGACATTAAAATCTCACAGCCACCTAATATCCACCTTCTATTAGGCAGCTATAAAATATCTAGATGTCCTTATTCACAATTTGCAGTCTTTTTAAAATAATGTTTGACTTTATATGGTTATATGGTTTACGAGTATAGTGATGGTAGCCTTGTAGCAGTGAGGGCTGCAGTGTTTGCAATAGAGGAACACTGCTGGAGCCTTGTAGGCCAATCAGCGCCTAATCATCTATAGTCACTATAGTTGCTAAGAGACTGGGGTAGGATGTACGACTGCTCAGACTGTGCAAAGCATGACTTACCGCTGTGAATCTTTAAACATCGGTGCGTTACAGAGCCTTTCTGTAGGTGATGAAGTTTGTCTACAATACCCTCTGATTACACAGAGCACGGTGACTTTGCATGACATCTGATGTTAAAAACAATTCTGATGGCACGTGCTACTGCCAGGCAGCACAAACTGCATTATGTTGGCTGTTTATTGGCCCAGTGAGTCAGATGGCCCATGAAGGTCAATTGAATGGATTTGAGAGCAGTATAACTGGGTAGGTACCATGTGACAGAAGGCTAAGTGGTGAAGGCGTGGAGAGCCCATTCAGTAGAGCCCAGTATTAGCTACCACAATAGAAACTGCCAAAAGTATTTTCAGGGGGAAGAGAAAAACTGGTGCATGCAATATGGAAGTTATATAAATTGATATGGCACTGTACTGTATTTTCACCAGTAAACTGGGGATTAGTCTACTGACACTCTGAAAAACATGCTGAAAGAAACAAAAACAGATGAAAAAACAACAACTAAGGACCTATATTCGATGTTCAGATATTTATGGTTATTTGGTTCACAAGCAATTCTGCAGTAAAATCATTTATTTCCAATATGCGATAACTTATATTCTTCAAAGGATTGTCACAATTGTTTCAAGTCTTTGTTGCAAAGCTTGAAAAAAAATCTGCAAAACTGCTTCTCCCCTTTTACATTCAATAAATCCGCTTTAAGAAATGCTCATCTATATTATGAGACCTTTACTTCACCCTCTTGTATTTGAATGCATCTCAGTGTGCCTTTCATAATTTAGTTTTTCATTTCTATTTTTACATTAGTAGAGAGAGTACTGCAAATAATATCAAAGTAGTGAGACTCAGAAGGAACACAGTCCCCATAAACCAGTGTTCTCTTTCCTTTGTGCATAAAGACACAGATGGATTTTTTTAGTTAAAGATTATTTTTATGGCCATTCTGCTGAGAGACAAGATAAAGTGAGGGAAAGAGAGTGAGGGATTACACACAACAAAAGTTCAATTCGAACCCATGTACACAGCAAGTACATGGCATAGCTTGCTGAGCTACCAGCATGCCCCACAAATGGACATTTAATAGTTTCTCACTTGCAATTTTCCCCTGGAGGTAAATGGAAAAATAGCCTGAGGAGACTGCACTCCAAAAAAGACCATATCTACAGTGGCACTACAGACCAGTGCTAAATGATTAATCAATAATTTAGCCCATATATAATTTGGAGTAAATGATAGCCAATCCTGACCCAAAATCCATTGTAAATATTTTAAATGTAAGAGGCTGCAGTGGAGGCTTCACAGAATAAACACAGGGGGGTCATATAGAGTATTTGAATCAGTTGAATTGAATCAAATTGGAATTTTACCCAAACAGCAAACTCACAGAGACTTGAATTAATTTTGTATAAAAAAGGTGGCAATAGCTATGACAACGTGCTATTTAGAAAAGAAAGTTATGGAGAAAAAAAATATTTGTGTGCGTGTGTGTGTGTGTGTATGTGTGTGTGTGTGTGTGTGTGTGTGTGTGTACGCAGTGAAGGCGCAGGGTCTGAAACCATCTATCGGTTCATCGCTCAGTGTGTGAAACCAGACGTGCCCGAAGTTTTTTATGTAAACCTCCCCTAGCAGTTGCGCATTACCGGGCCCTTTTTCTGGTTAGATATGACAGAGTGACATAACTGTCTGTACTGTGGGTGGGGCGACAGTGAAACTATGAACAAAATAGTCTTCCTTACTCTCTCATTGTGCTAAAATCTAGGAAATTAAATAGGCCCTACTACTTAAATTATACGTAATTTTGCTATATTTTGCTATTTGACCGTTTCAAGCACCTTTGGTGGTCCCCGGACCCCACCTTGGGTTACAGGCGACCTATCACAACTGAAAAAAACAGGGTTAGTGTTATAGGGGGAGAAACAGTTTCCCTAGTGTTGAAAATAAACGTCTTTCAAGCCGTCCATTAAGGCCAACGATGAATGCGCTATATAGTTATAGGCCTGATACAGGACTGCAATGGTTGAAAATACCTCCTGAGTGGTCCTGATGAGAGTGTGCGCTGCCTGCCGACGAGGAGGGAAACTATAGACGAGTGATCCGCTCGGTGCGTAAGGACGCAGGATAACCGCAGATGGCCTGTTTAGACTATTCCATCTCGGACGGGTGATTTAAAATTGTAGAGCTTTTTTTTGGCTGGTATAGACTGCAGGCGGATAAAGGGGGCTAGAGATTGAAAAACGAAACGTCCCGTGAACAGATATTCATTAGACATCCTAGAGTCAGATTTGCCTTACGCAGACGTTTTGCGGCGGTGGCACACTGCTCACAATCACCATCTACCCACGGACGGACGGACAACACGATTACAAGTTAAAATTTGTTGATATTCCACCGTACAGCTTCGCAATTCCGTCATCGTCTGACGTTTGAGTATCTCGCATATTATTATTATTATTTTGAAGCAAGGCAATGGTGGTGCCGCTCTTATTTATTTTGGTGCCCATATGGGCGCATTTTCGTGAGAATCAGCTCTATTCGTGAGGATTTCCCCCCACTGCCTTTACCTTTTTTTTTAGTCGGGAGGAGTTTTTCTCTCCCGTTTCTCGTGGGTTTGTCTTCAAGATAGCAGGTTATTAATTTTTAATTCTTATGCATCCGCACGAAGACGGGACAAGAGAGGAGAAAACGAGTGATAACCAGAGGGGGGAGAAGGAGAAGGAGACAAGTGAGGAAGGAAGCGAGAATGAATGAGATACACTGAGCAACGAAGGGAAAGGAGATTGGAGGAATCAAGGTAGGAACGAAGCACAGTTTACATGTTGTATGTTATTAGTACATGTGTGATATCAGGGCGACAATAAAAGCGTGTAATACGCACCAGCAGGCTTCGCGTATTCAGACTGCTTGAGGCGAAAAGGCGTGCAAGCCGATTTTTATTGATATTTTATGCTTTGACAGATATGGAGTGCATGTTATGGTGCGTCAACAGCAGTCGCTTCACATTTCAAATGCGTGTTGGATGCTCTAAATTTGGCGATTTAACGCGGATTTGAGAGTATCCCCGTTTATGGGCCCATACAATGCACCGTGGCCTATAAAGTAATACATTTGGGTAATATTAATTCATAACTATTTATATAACAACAGTAAAATTACATTCCCCATCCAGCCAAACCAGAGAGGCAATGTGCAGTTTTCTATTCGGCTAAATGTGGGCAGGTGACATTGGAAAGAGACTGAGGCAGCTGACGAGGCTGTTAAATAGCCAACAGTGTAAATGAGTGAGTGATGAACTGAATTGATAATTCTTGCCTGGACGATTGGCTTGTAGCTGCTCTACCACACATGAGCAAAAGAAAATGGGAGGAGGAGAGGTAGCATGGGATGTGGACTGCATGTGATTTAGCAAACATCCCTCCATCTGTTTCCCTTGCTCGTCACAGCACAACTTCCCTCATAGAGAGCTTATTTAACATTAAGTGGTTCGCCGAGTGTTACACAGTGCAGGGATACCTGCATCAGAGCGCAGTGTCGAGCTCCAGATTGAACTAGCTACTCTCCAACCCCCCTTGCGCCTGACTAAACCATTAATCGTCCCGCTCCTCAAATCACAGGCCAGTTGTTCTCAGTGGGGTCCGGGGACCCCCAGGGGTCCTTGAGGAGTGTTCCAGGGAGTCCCCAGCAAAATGAGTGGTTTAATTTCCCTCAAATTTAATTCAACAGAAATGATCCTAATGAGAATGTATTACTATTCTGATCATAGTAATGACTATTATCTCCTCATGTACAGGGAAGATAATTCACTACTAAATCAACAACTACAAAAATATTCCCATATATCCGAATCTTACCAAATCTTATCAAATAGGGGGACATAATGTCTATTTGTGGGTTCATGACATGAATATAATCCTACCATGCTGAGATTTCCCAATTTAATATTAAAACCTGCAATAAAAGCTCAGTCAGCAGCCTAGATTGTATTCTTCATGGAAGAAATTATACAATTTTGTTTAGTCTTTGCCTATTATTATGATAAAGTAGGACCTGGGGTGGCATACAAGAAAGACATTTAAAGTTGTTATTTTCTGCTGGTAAGCCTTTCCCTCATTTCACTTGGGTGCATTGTGTTTGTCCTGCCAATCCTTGGGAAAAATTGGCATGTCTACTATTCTGAAGGGGCTGAATGAAATTCAAATTCTTCAGGTGGTAAAACAGCAATATTGCAACTGTCTGATTGCGTTATCTGGGCATTCAAGAAGCCAGGCTTGGAATTGGTTTACTGCCAAACACTCTCCCCAGGAAGACAGAAGGATTTATATCCCCCTGTCTGTGTGTCAAATCACCATCAGAAAAATTATTCTTGGCTTTCAATGGGTGAATAATAGTCATACATTAGCACGGTATTAATGATCGTCACACTTTTAATAGCTCACTAATCAGAATGAGATTCATTTCAGTGTCGTTTCAGCATTTTGGGTGGTTATACAACGCTGTGGTCACAGTTCTACGACCGTATTATTCTCCTGGTGGTATTGATTGTGAAGGACCCATGAGATAGACACAAGTTAAGTGACATTCATTGCACACATGACATTAACTGAGTTATTCTGACTAAAAATGAATTCATATCTTGTTAAAATACAGTGCAATGCATGGATGCACACACACACACACGCACACACATATATACACATTTGCAAGTAACAAAACACACGCATACACACACCAAAAGACACACATGCACGCACACACACACACACACACACACACACATATAATGGGAATAATAATAATAATAATAATAGGGCTGTTTCCCCAAATTGAGTACTCTTTCTATGTTTCCTTTTGATATTTTTTTTCACTGTTCAGTTTGTCTGTTCACCCCTGCAGCTCGCTGACTAAATGGATATGTTAATGCAAAATAAGTAGGAAAATAGAGCAGTGATATGAATTTCAGAAAATGACCTAGGATACTTCACAATACCCCTAGGACAGCTAATTGCACTGCATCCAAGCTGGTTAAAGGGATAATGTGAGGCTTCCATGCAGCAGATTTCAAAAAGTGATGCTGAAACCCTTGAGGTCTGGTCAAATGACATTTCACCATGTTACCGCTTTACCCTAGCACGGCTATTAATTACTGCATGGGGACCGCTGAATGCTACACATCAATAAAGGTGTCTTGATTTTGATGCTGCATGATTTGTCCTCAACCTATGAGGGACAAAGACACCCCATGTATGCCTAGAATGGTGTGAAATGAAGACGAGCAGGAATAGCAAACTGTTGTACAGTTGCCTATATGGGCTCTGGGGTTAGAAATATGTCATTCAAAATATTTATAACTTCAGATAGACTATACATGCTATACATGTATACAAAGTATGTATTTATATATATATACATATATATACAGATGTGTACAGATGTAGGCATCGATAAAGTCTCCTTTTACCATGTTGCCCTGCTTCTGCAATCTTGCTCCACCTGGATCTTTAATGCAGGGTAGTGGACAATGCCAATATTTTCTAATATTATATGCTTCTACTTATATATGTGATATACTTAATTTCACTATTGCTTCTTGATGATGAAATAGCTTTTAGCGTAATCTTCCATCGGACCCACAAGCCTTACAAGGTTCTCTGGTCCCCCTGATGGCTCCTCATGGCCCACTGAACAGGGCCAACGGTATTTTGGATAATCATGGTCTAATGTTCATGGCCAAAATTGATTTTTAGTGTCATTTTTGAAGATTACATGAAATTGTAATGCATCAAAAACTATTTCAACTATTTCTGGATGTCAACGTCTGACCTTTTTTTTTCTTTTCTCAAAATGTCATATTTTAATGTAGCACTCACAATTATGTTGATAACTGAACCACTGGTTGTGACCTTTACCATAACATTTTTTTTTACTGAAAAAGGGACTTTTGCAGCACAATTAATACATAGAATGGAACCATTATCAAACGGGGTGAATACTGCCATCGATGAAGACTTCAAATGTCTGTTGTAGCTTAGCTGCGGTGGCCGATCACTGAGCTCTCCTCAGTCTATTCCATCACATCGGTGTGGAGGTGTCCACTGATGGATGTGGCTGGGCTCGGATGCATGCATTTGTCATAATGTGTTGTGAGGTGCTGCCATGTCCCTACCTCTCATGAGCATAAGCACAGGGTGATCTTTTATAGCATTTTGAATTGGGGGGGGGAAATGGGGATGTGTCCGCGGGCTAGTTTTTTCCATTGGCCTGACCTAGAAAGTGTTTATTGTGTAGTGCGAGGTAGCGTTTCCCCACTCCTATCCCACACCTCCATCCCCCACAGGCAAAGCTGTTTACCTACCAGTGGCAGCTCTGTGGTTGCCACCAGCCTGATAAGACTGTCCTGACAGGGAAGCCATTATGATTGTAATGGCAGTTATTGTGGTTTAATGTTTTACCATCCTCGACAAAACACACAGAAAATGGTTTTAAACAGCTGTTGTTGGACTAATTATTGCAATCAAACAATCCTTATTATGTTTTGTAAGACTGTTTGTAATGTGTTGGCTGTAACCCTTTTTATCCTAGATTGCATTTTGGGAGCATAGGACATACAATGATGGAGTGAAAAGAGAGGGAAGGGGGAGGACGAGAGAGGCAAGGAAAATGGAAAAAGGGAGAAAAATAGAGAGCAGGAGAGCAGGGGGAGAGGTACATAATAGAAAACAAGCAGAAATAGTCTTAGTTCATGTGCAGAGACACGAAGATGATGGGCAGTGCGTGTCCCTTTTTCGGGCTTGAAACTGTCACAGCCTTTGTGTTATGGAGGGCTTTGTGAATGTGGCCTTGAATGCAGCAGCCTGTGACTACAGGTTCCCAGCTCTGTGGCCGCTGTCTGCATCCAAGTCACAAACACAGTCAGAAACATCTGGAGCAAAGAAGAGGCCGGGGGTGTGGGCGTGGGCTTGGGGTCGCCAATCTTACAGTAACCCCACTGCAGGCATTTAATTTAAATCAAATGCCGCTGGCCATGAGCACACGTAGGCGCCGGCAGGGCGAAAATGAACAGCAGCAACAAGAGCACATGAACAGAAAAAATCAATGAGGACTCTTTTTCATAAATGGAGTGGGTGTTAAATTAGCTGGATGGGCCCATGTAGCAAAACACTGGTTTGAGTGCCTGGTGTATTTTGGTTGTGTCTATCGACTGAGACACGACTTAGTTTACAGCAGTGAAAAGACTCGATGATGCTCAATCAATGTGACCAATCAGCTTTGCCCAGATTTGTGAGGGTAAAGGGGGCTCTGAATTGGTATTTTGAGGGTTTGTCACTCTAGTTGCAACAACCAAATACTAACTGCTGCCAGTAATGGCCAGCTTTGATTGCCCTTGTCAGCCTGCCTGATTTTCCTATTCATATTGAAAGATCTGCTCACCCTGCGTTTCTCTTCTCTCATCTCCTAACATGTATTTAATGTGTATTCAAGGCCCTTTGCTAAGATACAATTTTGAAGGCACTTGAGAATAATGATAGGACACAAATCAATATAATCCTGCCCTTTCTCTTGGTTGCCTTAACAACAAGTGGCATTTGAGGAACTATGTTATAGCAGCTTCTCTTCGGTTGACCTGGGCTGCTCCTGCCAAAGGTGGAATAGCAGTGGCATAAACACTTGTGTGCCTATACAAACATGCACGCACACACACGCCCACGCGCGCACGCACACACAAACACGCGCACACACATATTCGGAGAACCAACAGCAAACACTGACAGCTAGATTTCTTTGGAATTACGACATCTTTTGACACAAATGGATTCATAAAAATTCAATGCAACACTTCAAACCCCGAGCAATCACTGGTTACAGAGAGCCTCACACACACACACACCCCCATAGGAAAGCGAAATCCGAGAAGAGATCTCATATTTATACCTCTTATTTCTCCTAGACACGAGTAAGCTCTTTTTAACACTGAGACGAGACTAAAGGTATTTTCTTCTATTTCTCAAACTCAAGTCAAGAAAAACAACCTCATATAAGCTCATGTTGATCTCACTCTGATCAAAAAAAGAGATCTCCAAGTGTCGTTTAACTCTCCTAAATATTTCTCCATGCGAGTCCGTGATATTAGAGAACGATCTCAAAAAAAACTCACTACGATGTTTTATTACACCGACAATTTGGATGCTTCTTCTCAAACAGGCACAGTTTTCACATACCGCTGCATTTTTGAAGTCATGGGAGCTAGCAGCCATATACTAGGAGCTTATTACCATTATATATGGCACATGTTAGCATCTTCAAATTTATCTCATGAAGTCTCAAGAATTGATTCTCTGTTAACTCCTCCTTGATGCTAAGAGAAACATGTCAGATATGGGCGATCACAAAATTGAGATCTCCCCCATTTCTTGAGAGATGAAGAAAAGACACACACGATTTTTCCTCTGAGCAGCAGGAGAAAGATGGAGAGGCGATCCACAAGGCCAACTTCGTTAAGCTATCCTCCTTCGTTAATTGGAATAGCCCTCCCCATTCAACCTGTCCACCTGAAGAAGTAGGAGCGGGCAGATGAAAGGAAACAGGGATCAATTGACCTAATAGCTCGCCCAATCAATCCTTATGTTTTTCTGATAGCTTGACGGCGTGTGCTGGCTGGAGGAGCTCCTCTAATTGGCTCGGTCGGAGCGAGCGGAGCGGGAGGCTGAGTGGTAATGGCAGGAGTAGTCGTCGCTCCTCCTCACACCTGGCGCTCTCACTCTACCGGCGTCAATACTGACACCTCTGTCCTCAATACCTCCAGCTTAGTGCCACATATAGACCACTTTATCTCCCACCGCTGGACTCCAATGTTCCTTCATTACACCTCTGTTTACATGGTCCACTTCGCGCTTGCTGCCACTGACCCGTTCACACTCACTGACTAATGCAGGGGTTACTTGGCTTCGTCTCGGCTATCAGCGCAGCCTGTCAGGCGGCAGAATTAGGAGAGACAATTATATAAACAGGAAGTCTGTCTGCGTGTGCTTGCCTGTGTGCGTATATGTGTGTGTGTGTGTGTGTGTCTATTTGTGCTTGTGTGTGTGTGTGTTTTTATCATATGCTGTCTGCTTCTTACAAGCATTGATGCTCACCTGAGACTCACCTTAGTCATTCCACAGAGAACTGCTCTGGCGGGCTGTTATTTGTGTCAGCAAGACTCCCTCTGGAATATAAGGTGTTGGACTGGTGTGAGCATGTTTTGACGTGCGTATGTGTGTGTATGTGTGTGTGTGTGTGTGTGTCAGGGCTGGGAGCTGTGAGAGGAGGCACCACAAGGAAATAACACGGGACCAAAGGCAGCTGTTTGTTTGCCCGTCTGCCAAGATGAGAGCTGGAAGGAAGTAGGGAGAGAAAAGAGAGTGATAAGGAGGAGGACGAGGAGGATGAGGAGGAGGAGGGGGGGTGGGATGGAGCTCCTAGAGAAAGGTGTGAAAGGGCACATATATTCATAAACAGCAGTAGAAACACCTAGAGCATAATACATACAGTAGGCAGATGCCAGATGAGACAGAGGAAGGGGGGGTTGCAACACAATGGAAAAAGCCCATAAACACCTAGAGCAATAAACTTGGGAGAGAGAGAGAGAGAGAGAGAGAGAGAGAGAGAGAGAGAGAGAGAGAGAGAG
>CABFOQ010027691.1:48086-63430 GCA_900660455.1 Gephyroberyx darwinii | reverse complement strand
CAACCAGCCATCTATCATAGACACACACGCACACCCCCATCCAACACTCATAAATAGAGTGTCCATAATACACACACACACACACACACACACACACGCTCAACCCATACACACACACAGCACCCATCTATCACATCAAGGAGTAGATCTCTTGCCAGCAGTGGGACCAGGGACTGTTTTGGGCTGATCTTATTTGGTTCTGATGTGATTTTGATTAAGTGTGAAAATGAATCCTATTACTAACCACTTCCATATTTATTTACCTCAAACACCGGTGTGTTTTGGCTTCCAAATCTAAGACCTTCTCTGAATATTTTGACAATGCAGCAACTAAACTCTATCATTGCAAATTAGGCTGCTTTTCTCTTGCCTTCATACATGTTATGTTGTTTGTTTTCAATCTATCTATGTTTGTATAACTCAATTCAGTGTGTGCTGTATGTTAAAGATGGTTTGTAAATTAATGGTTTTCCTTTCTTTATGAAACTGACTGTCTGACCTTGCCAGAACAAAATCTGATAAATAGATCTTTAAAATCAAAACATGTTGTGATTGACCTCAAGCTGATATTGTATTGCAGTGTGTCATAGACTACCACAACAATGTACTCCCCGCCAAAATCAAACATTTACTAACATAGACAAATTTATAGTTAAGTAAGTGTAAAGGCAATCTGTGCTCTTTCCCTGTCTCCAGGTTCATCAGTAAAGAACCTGTCCGCCTTCCGTCTGCTGCAGAGCTCCTTATTGCGGTCAGAGGATCCCCTGCTGTGTTGCCAGATCCTGCAGACCCTGCGGACAATATGGGAGTGGGACCAAGCCAATTTCTTCCTCTTGGAGTGGTCCATCCAGTCAGTGGCCCAGCTCGCTGCCTGTGTGTGGCGTAAGCCAGCAGCTGTCCACAAACTGTTCTTTTCACTGCTGGAGATGGTACGGCTTCTAATGTCAAGAGTAACGTCCCATCACAAACTTTTTTTTTTGTCTACAGCATGAAATCTTGCTTTACAAGGTGTGATTAAACACTGGGTTTCCTACAGGTGGTATTCCAGTTGAACTACATCCCCCATGAGACCTTGCGGGCTGTGCAGGGCGTGCTGAAGCAGAGTTGGGCTGGGGCGCTTGGTGGAGGGGTGGCAGGGGTGGAGTTCGGGGTGGCGGCTCTCAACTGTTTCCACAGGTGAGCAGTGTTGGTTCTAACATGTTACTCAGTATATTACTACTATTTCAGTTTTTAGAAACAATCCAAAAATAATATATTAAAAGTAAAGACAGCTGTAATAGAGTCACTTTCTTGGTGTGTCTACTCTACAGGATGACTGTGCATAATGGTATGCTAGCAGAGGTGCTGAGTGACTGGGGTTTGCTGGAGCTGCTGCTGGGGGAACTTCGTAGGAGAGCCAAGATCCTCAGGAAGGCTGGAATTGTCTCTTCTCCTCAAATAGGTATGGGGCAAAATATTCTTCTCCATCCATCCCTGCTGTAATCATCACAGTACAACTCATGAAATCATACATCGTAGTTGATATGAACTCTAAACACGTCCGATCACGCTTCATTACTTTTACTTTCAAAATGTATCACTTGATATTGATGCAGTACCTTTGCCCTGTGCCTACAGCTCAGCAGTAATAAAACTCCCTTTTATCTCATTTGTTCAGATCTATTTCTTATTCTTGAGGGTTACACTTTTTATTTTAATTTTACTTCTTTCCTTGTGCTCCAGGTCTCCAGGAGCAGTCATGTGTGCAAGACAGTGACAGAGTGCTAACTACCTGTATGCTTAAAGTAGTGTCTGCCCTCACCCTGCGCTCTATCAGAAACACAGGTATGCATGCACGCTATACAAGTCTCTCTAGATTTTATAAATGCCTCAGTGTTTCATATTTTAACACCAATTATTTATTGTTTTTATATATTAAAGACAAGACTAGAAACTATTGATCATGAGTTCTAGTGGAAAATAAGGAAATGGAGAAAAATTCACGTGGGCCAATCCTGTCAATGTCAAAATCTGTCTATCGCTAATAAAGTGTTTATGTGTGTGCGTGGATCCCAGTTTCAGTGCGAGACTTTGGTATGGTCCCCTACATAAAGATCTTCCTAGATGTGGAGCAGTATCGACGTCCCACTCTGAGCATCTTGGAGCAGCTAGCTGAGATCAACCCTGAGGAGTTCATGAGTACAGCCATAGGAGCCCTGTGCTCCTCTACACAACAGGAACTGGGCCTGAAACTGGACCTATTGCAGGTACTCACACACAAGCACTCACATCCGCAAACACCTAGGCCGAATTGGAAATGCAGTTTTCACTCTACATCCAATCATAACAAATTGTAATGCACTTAAACCATAATAAGCTAGTGAATTTATTTTCATAGCATGTGGGACCCTGATTACATTATAGACAAATGCAGATTGATTTGCTAATACAGGTTTAGCTGTTAACTCGGGGCCGATTCGATTAGGCCGGCAGCCTTGTGCCGTGGCACTCTGAAGATTACCACCTCTATCAGATCAGTGAATGGGACAGAGATCTGATTAAGGCTAACGAAGTTACACACCTACTGTATGTGTCCGTTTTTATAGATGGCAGTGAGAAGAGCACTTACATGCAGACATTCTGTATGTATGTGTGTGCGTGTGCGTGTGGGTGTACACTTCTGCTTGTTTGTACACTCATGCATGTGCTTATGTGTGTGCGTGTGCTTTGTGCTAACCTGGTTAAAGCAGGTGGCAATCAGATTGGGTACGACCTGGGTTGGCGTGCGTTGAGAGCCATTGTGATTACTCCAGTTTCAGTTAATCAGATTTCCCTCTGCGTTCTGCCTCACACATTACCTACCTGATGGATTAGCTCTCTAAATTGAATAAAGCTAATGTGATTTTGTTCACCTCTCAAACGTAGTTACCAGAAATGATTTATGATATATATTTTGTCTATTTTTCATTACATTGTTTTAATTGACTAGGAAGCTTTGTCTCATATCAAAATGCAATCTTTATGTTCTTTGTTAATGTATGGTAGGCAGAAGCGGCTTTGCCACATACATGATTAGGCTTCACTGTGTTTCAAGTGGCCCCCATGCTCACTTTTCCTACTCCTATGTCAATATGGTGTGGCATGAACTCTGACACCTCTCTTCTGTCTGCCTCAGTCTGTGTTGAAGGTGCTGGAGAGGCCTAACAGCTGGGATGCCTTCAGGAGAGCAGGGGGCTTCACTGGACTGCTGTCCCTGGTGGTAGACATGGAAGGAGCTCTGTCTGACCCTCCCCAGGGGGCAGTGTGGGGGTCTCTGGGACAGCAGGGGGTGTTGGACCTCCTCCTCCTCACCCTCCACATCCTGTCCTTGGCTGTGCATCTTCACCCAGTCAATGCTCACCACTTCCAGACTGGGGGTTTTTACGAAAGGCTGGCAGAGGCTCTTCTTCAACTGGGCTGCTTCCAGACAGAAGGGCCAGAGCAGAGGAACTGGGACAGGGCTGAGGGCTACTGTCCTAAGACTGCAGAGGACAACCCGTCCAATGGGAGGAGCTTCCATCAGTTTGTTGAGTTAGCAGAGGCCCCTGCGGCGGCCACTTCTCCCTCCACCGCTCCTCAATCTGAGCTCAATCTGCCTCTCACTCTTCGGGCATGTATAAGGCTGCTTTCCTATCTTGACCAGTTTGCTACAGGAACCTGCTCTGCTGAGCTGAACACGGGGCTAGGGACTGAGGATGAGACATTAAATGGAGCAGCAGGGACAGAAGGAGAGTTTACAAGCTCCCCTCGTGTCCACTTGGCATCAGATCCACAGTCTTTGGAGGACACACAGGGGCGATCGAGGAACACAGCATTCAGCATTTCCATGGTCTGCTCAGAGTCCCAGTACAGGTGGATCTTTCTGTCCATATGAAGGCGTTGGAGGACGACTCATATTACTACAGGATGAATTTACATCCTCTTTCTAAACTGTAGTGTTGAGTTGTGTCTAAGCTTTTTATTTTTTCATGTTTTTTTTGTTGTTGTTGTTGTTGCTTGGTTCAGGTTCACCTGCGATCGTGTTATTCTTCACCCGGGAGCTGTCCGGGTCATCATGACTCTCCTTCCATCAGTGTTTACTCCAGAGGACCCACAGGTACCTTTCTAAACTGAAACTGTTACATTGCTACTCATATATACTATTTAAATCAAGATTAGTCCCCAGTGTGAGACAAATCTCAAGTTCCAACTCCTGTCCCTCTCTCCCAGCTCTCTATGGAGGTCCAGTTCTCGTTGGCGCACCACATCCAGGCCGTGGTCAAATCTGAGCGAAACCGCCAAATAATGTGTGAGGGGGGGCTGGTCTCCACTCTCCTGACCCACTGTAGGAGCATGTTGCTGGCTCCAAACCACCCACTGCATCTACCTGTTACACGTATCCTGGAGAAACTGTCCTCCCAGTCCATCACTCACTCCGACTTTAGGTCAGCTCTCTAAAAAAGTACAACCTTGAGTTTTTGTTTGGACATATAAATGATGATGTTGTAAATGGAGATAGATGAAAAAAACAATATGAACACATTCTGCATATTTGCTCACAAAAGATATCTTATACGATGATTTTGATTTGTTTATTTGTTCATTCTTAGGAAGTTCCTGTGTTTAGGGGACCCTCTCATGTGCTTAGCTGACAAAATGGCCATTCCCTCTCAACCACTACACGCTACTCCTGTCTCAAATGGTAGATATTTGTTTTGTGACGTTTCATAAGTGTTTTTTTGCTAGATTACAGATGTGTTGTTAGATGTAAAGGGACAATAAGTAAGAGTTTTACTACCCCATAGCACAAAATGACCTTAGTATATCTGAAATGGGTTTGATAGGGTTATTGTTCAATACTAATAACTCTAAGATTACTTCACCTGGAGCTGAGATTTCTGTTTTTCTGGCCCACATTCTGTGTTTTGGAACAAACTCTCTGCCCATTGGCTCTGTCCAAGTAGGAGGAAATAAGTTCTAGCAATTTTGTTGTAATTCCTACTCGTTGCCGATAGATGACAATAAATGTCAAAGATGACTTAATGCCCCTTTTAACCCTTAAATAGTGTTTTTCTTGATGTTCAAACACCACATCAAGTGTTGAGTCTGTGAGCCATTCCTAATGTGTCCCCAGATCACATCACAGAGGCAGACGGCTCATCAGGATCTTCAGTGAAGGTATTGAAGCGGGCCTTCAGTCTGCTTGGTTCTCCCTCTTCCAGTGAATCCCCGGTGGGTCCTCCTCTGCCCCTCCACCAGCTCATCAGTCTGGTGTCCATGACCTCACCACGCAGCTTCAGACCCCACCGAGTCTCCTCCTCACCTGCCTTTGTAGAGTTTGACATGAGCGAGAGTGGATATGGGTGAGGCCAGTGTTCAGTGGGTTTCAATGGAGCTGTATCCATTAAATTAGATTAGAAGATTAGAGGAAGCTTTAATGATCCCTGTGGCGGAATTGGGAGGATATTACTCTGGGATCTTCTGAAACTAAAAAACGTAATTTATTGGCATGTGTCGATATGTTTGCAGCTGTCTGTTCCTGCCCTCTCTGGCCACAGTGAAAGGAGTGAACTCTGATTCAATCTCAACTGGCGGAATAGGAGGAGGTAAGAGAAGAATGTAAATGTTACATGAATAGTCACATATTTGTAAATACATCCAAACAAATTGCTCAATCATCTCTGTCTAATTTTCAGACTGTCGTGGTTTTCCTCCTACGGCGGGTCTGTCATACTCCTGCTGGTTCCAGATCAATAGGTTCAGTTCAGCCTGTGATTCCCACCCTATCCGACTGCTGTCAGTGGTCCGCCACATGTCTCGGACTGAGCAACAGTACATCTGTCTGTCTATCTCCTTCTCAGCCTACGATGGATGCCTGGTCATCTCCACAGAGGAGGAGACATTCACATTCCTGGGTGAGAATGATAAGGATTATGTTGATATTTACCATGAGTATTTCTATAGTGCATATAGATCGCTGACAAGGATATAGGTATGGAGCGAATTTGATACCAAAAGAATTTACACGTGTTTTTAGAGCAGCGCAAATGTGAATAAAGTTTTGTGCACAGCAAAACACAACTCACATGTGCCAAAATCATTTGTATTTTTATGTGCCACAACCTGAGATGCACACGTGCATGCATATCGACAAATGCATATTCAAGACAGGATTTGTACTTTTGAGATGCGTGCAAATTTTGTTTGCTGATTGACATGTGTGGCTCCCAAAAAATATGTGTGGGTTGTGTTTTGCTGTGCACTAAACTTTATTCACATTTGTGACCATCTGAAAACCAAGATAAAACAGAACAAAAATTCAGTTTATCAAGATTAGTTTTTACTGCAGAGATCGACTGATCACTTTCTCCTCGCCTGCTAACCAGATATGATGGAGCCGGAGGTGTGCAACCCCAGTTCTCTTCCCACCTCACTGAGGTTTCGCTGCTCCAGCATGCTGGTCCCAGGTCAATGGCACCACCTGACCGTGGTCATGGCCAAGGAGGTGAAGAAGAGTTGTCGGGTCTCCACCTACTTCAACGGCAAGGCAGTAGGGACAGCAAAGGTATGACAAGAGGAGAGAATGAAAGGTAGAGTGAGGGGCTGATGACTGAACTGTTTCTATGTACACTCTGGCACTTATCTCTTCATAATGCGTCATAAAAATTTGAGTGTATGTTCTCTGTATTTCCCGTCAGATGCGGTATATTCAGCCATTCCCGGGCCAGTATGTCTCCATGGACCCCACAGCTGTGATTGATGTGTACGCGCTGATTGGAACGCCTTCTCTCTGGAAGGAGCACGCTGCACTGGTGTGGCGAGTGGGTCCTACTTACCTGTTTGAGGAGGTTTTGAGCCCTGAAGCTGTAGGGGCCATCTACACACAAGGCACTGCCTACCTGGGCAACTTCCTGGCTTTAAGCCGCATAGGTGAGTCAGTGATTTGAACAAGGTCTGTGCAATGATAGGATTTCGATATTTAATGCTAGTTACTTCTTAGCGTTTTTGTCCAGTTGTGCAGTTCCAGTTTTGTGAGGTAGCTCTACTGAACATAGCTCCATAATGTACCTCCATGTTTGTGTCCAGGCCATGAGCCAGATGCTGAGCCTCTTCCTCCCAGGCTGGTTCCTGAGGAGAGGATCTCGTTCGGCATCAACCCAGCCGTTATGACAATAACAACTGTCGCGCAGATCAGAGAGGATTACAATGAGGTGGACTGCAGACTCATCGCGAAAGAGGTAAAGTGGATCTAAGATTGAACCTATGTGTGTGTTGTTCTGTTACAGTGTGACAATCAATATGTATGATTACAGATTGGGATAACATCTCGGGATCGCTCCACCCCCACCTTCCTAGCTCGAAACATCAGCCAGCACCTGAGTGGTACAGCTCGCACCATAGGAGCGGCCCTAGTTGGGCATTTTGGTAAACACAGTATTCTTGGAAAGAGTTTGTTGTTTGTCTTTAGTTTATTTCTGCAGGTACACTGGGTAAGCTTACAGATTCTCTCCTTCTAGGTGTACGTACCTTTACCCCCCGCAGTTCCGTCAGTGGTTTCCTGTATGTCGGTGGGCCTGCAGTGGTTCTCAGTCTGGTTGCTATGGCGCCAGATGATAGTTCTCTGTATGCAGCTGTCAAAGTTCTTCTCTCTGTGCTGGAGACCAGCCCTGCCATGCAGCAGGAAATGACCCGCATCGATGGATACAAGGTCTGTCGGATCATACTGAAATCACCATAGTAGCTACACATGTATACATGTACACAAGAATCAGCTGCTGTACAGTTCAGACTTGTTTTTGGCAGGGTGTTCTTAATCACATCTCTGTCTCCTTGTAGCTGCTAGCGTTCCTGCTGAAGATGAAGAGCAATCTGGTCAGCAGCAGAACATTCCAGTTGGTTCTGTATCTGTCTAGCGCAGTAGAGCTGAGCTCTGGGTCTGTTTGCCTACACAATAGACCAGCTTTCCAGGCCCTGCTGTGTGACCTGGAGGTATGCATCTTAATACTAGGATACAGCCTCTGTGGACCTAGGAAATAGATTATTCTGAAGCCCACCCATTATTTTATTTGTAAGCTTATGGTTAATGTCTCTTGTTGCTTTCTCTCATTGTGCTATACTTTGTTTTCAGATGTGGCAGAACACTTCAGATAAACTGGACCTTTTAGTTCTGAATCACTTCTCTGAGATCTTGAAATCCTCAAGGTAATGTTTGGAGACATCAGTACAAAATATACATAGTGGTCTGAATATATACACTGGCCAAAGAGCTATGTAACATTCTTCGCGATTCTTAGGATTGACGACAGACCTTATCGGCTGTTGTATCAACATCTGCAATGCCCTGTCATCAATATCATCAATATCATCAATAACACATTCTCTCTTTCTGTCTCTGTCTCTGTCTCTCTCTCTCTCTGTCTCTCTCTCTCTCTCTCTCTCCTCATATCCTCAGTAGTGAGAGTAGGAATGCAGAGGTCATGCAGAGTGTGGGCCTGCTCCCTAAGCTGCTCTTCCAGCTTTCTGATCCTGTTGTGACCTTTCAGAAGGTTGAGGTCATTTCCTGCATCATCACACGTCTCCTGAAGGGGCACTTCACCACTGTGGACATGAGCAGGTACACTCAAGGGATACAGCAGTTACACCAAGATGCTCTTATGTGTCCTGTCTTGGAATAGCCACACTATGTATTTAAAATGTGTGTTTATGTTTGGTCAGACTTGGACTCTTCCTGCTCTACACACTCCCTCCTAGTAATGTGATTGAAAGCCATGAGATATCTGACAGCGGTCTCCCTGGGGATACAACAGGTACACTACACAGTACATGGACACGTTCTTCATCAACTACTAGAGCAAAACCCCACACATATTGTCTCCTCAAAGATTGCGTTTAGGCAAAGTCACACAAGTCATCATCTATATGTGTGATGTCTCAGACCTGTCTTCTGTGTCCTGTAGCTCAGGGCTCTGGTCCAGCCAGCCCCATTTGGATCCGCAACCAGCTGTTGCTCTCTCTCTGTGAACTCCTCACCTCAGACGGCCCCCTAAACAAAGAGTAAGTTGCACTAACCTCGGTTTGTCAGACCCTCACAGGGAAGATAAAACTTTTACTATACTACTAGTCATAGATGTCTTAATGCCAACACTGGATTATTACTCATTATTGTATTAGTCATTACAGTCATGGTCTCGTTCCCCACTAGCCAACAGAAAGCATTGTTCCAGGCCGTGGGCAGTGATTGGTTCCTGCTGTTCCTCCAGCCTCACCTGCACCCCTCCACCTTGAAGCTGGGACTCATCCTGCTCACACACCTCCTGACCAGTCACAGCCAACAGAGCAGCTTCAGAGAGGGCGTGCTACCAGGAACCCTCATAGTGGGCATGGAGGAACCCTTTGTTCTCATGGGTACATAACCTTGGATAATGATTCACAGTCCTTTAAGTCTGTTATCGTATTACCAGCATTCTATTTGCTCGGCTGTTCATCCAACAGTAACTTTCATTGTCTATTTTTCGACCCTGTCACCAGACAACCTTCGGGCCCATTCTTGTTCTTTTGAGTGCCTAAGCACCACATGTCCAGGCTTTGATGTTCTACAAGGGCTGCTGGTCAGCCAGGCTCACATGCCTCAAGTGTATGGAGCGCTGGCTGCCCTACTGCTGGGAAAGAAGGCCAGCCACACAGCTGAGGGAAAGGTGTGGAATTGTGTGGATAAAACTAAAAAAAAGTACTGTACTAGATGTGTGTGAGAATTTTGTAAATTATTCTTAACATCATTTGTTTGTCGTCATCATCATCCTCTTATTCTGGCTCATCTACAGGTGCATTTAGATGACATCCTGCAGTCATTGATTGACAGCCAAGCAGACGTTCCCATTCATCCGCTCTGTCTCGAGGCTGCAACTATACTGCTGGAACTAGTCAAAGTCATCGTCGCTCGAGTAAGAACATATGATTTTTGCAGTTTTTTTCATGGTAAAAGGTTAAATCTTAAATCTTAATCTTAAATCTTTATCTCATTCTAACAGCCTATCCCTCCTGCAAAGAGATCCTCAGGTAGTGATGCATCATGGGAGTTGCAGTTCCCAGGGAGTGTGATGCAGTTCCTGTGTCTACTCCATAGCCTCCGGCCCAGAGACCCACTGTGGGCATCTCCAGAGTTCCTCCACGCACTCGCTGGTGTTGTGTACCCCCCGGCCAGCTCAGAGGTTTGTCTGTCACTCTTGGCGTATTCATGAAATCCTAACTGTTGTCCTCCTTCTGGTCTGCATTCATTGTTCATCCAAATCTTTCAGGATGGGGTTGAGCCTGGCGTCATGAGTGAGGATGAGGTGGCATCCAGGAGTCATCCAACCAGGAAGCAGGTGTGCGACTTCATCCGTATTCTGCTGATGGACAGTCTCCTCAATGTTCCCGCCAACAACAACAATACACACCCTCTACTACTGTTGCTGGAGGTGAATACAGACACACGCACATACATAAACCCAAACAACCATTTATGTACACTCACATACATACATACACACGTATTAATACATGCAGTACATTCAGATTGGAAAGTCCTCTTCACTGCCAAACTGCAAAATTCTCTCTTCTCCAGAAGGTGCCACTCTTTGCTCAGTTACTGGATTAGGCAGAGGGCCGCGGTGCTCTTGATAAAATTATTCACCACTATGAGAGAAAAGACACACATAGGCTTAGACCTCAATCCCTGGAGAGGTGGTTTCAGCTAGCCAAGCTTAGCACACACACACCCTACTGTGTGGGTTACAGTTCTCAGTGGAAGGGTAATCTATGCTTTAACAACTTGAGATGAGGAGTTGCTCTTAACATGGAAGATAATGGAATAGGTAGAGGTTCACTCACTCTCAGTGTCCAAAAATGTACATATATTTATTATTTATTTGTTAATAAAGTTACCAAACATTTTTAATAAAAGGCCTAAATAAAAAAATAGGTGTCTCGTAATGTTTTCTTACTATCAGAGATGTTATAGTTCTCCCCAGATGGTGCGTCGCTGGAGCAGAAGCAGAGTTTCCAGACTGAGCTGCTGGAGTTTCTTATGGACATCATCCACATGATCAGCCATGAGGAAGAAAACATCACTCATCTCACCTCACAAGGTAGCATTACCACGAATGGGCACAACTCTCACTGGGCAGACCTAGTGTCAAGCCAGAAAATTGACTCAAGTGAATATATGGGTTTCTCTCTCAGACCCCAAAAGTCAGAGGCCTGAAGGACAGATGGCCACGTTGATGGAGAATATGGCACTCTTCAGTAAGACACTCGTGCAGAGACTTTACAGTGGGATGTTCTTGGGCGACCCAGAGAGCTTGCTCACCTTCCTCGCAGATCAGATTATGGTGGTGAGACATATACACATGAACACAGTAGCAGCTCTGGGTTAGCATGTAGCATGTATTTTGCATCTTCATGTATTTTTAATCTTAAGTTTGTTTGTAGTATTTCTGTCTATATCCTATTCCTTACTGCTGCAAGGACCCAATTTCCCCACAGGATCACTAAAGTTTCATCTTACTTTATCTTATCTTAACTGATGTGTAAACACTGCCATGTATTTTTAGGCAATGGAGAAGGGCCAATCCCTGAGAGAGAGGACAGTGTCAGCCTTCTACTCCTGCACCAATAAAGTCCTGCTTTATTTCCTGTCTCAACCTCGGCATTCCCCAGTAGAACAGGATGTGGTCATCAGGACATTACGAGTCATCATGGCACGCTGGGATGTTGTCATGGCAACTTACAATGCAAATGTGAACTTCATTACCTGCCTCCTTCATTGTCTGTTATTGGTACGATCCGGCAGGTATAGTGAAATAGAAAACACAAACACACACACATTTGTGTAGTTAAAACATCAGATGAACGTCATTTATGATTCATGCTTGTGTATGTTGTTGTGTTTTACAGCTACCCTGAAGGTTTTGGGTGTGAGGTACAGAAAGGCCATAACAGGAAAACACTTTATCGCCTGTTTCCTTTCAAAGCCATTCGCTCTGCATCCCAGATCTCAGATTCTGCCACAGGTAAAGAGGCCTGAATGTGAGGTCATCGCTTTGGGTTGAAATTTGTGCTGATCACTTGAGAGTTCAGAACTTGCGTGTGTGTGTGTGTGTTCGTGTGTGTGTGTTCGTGTTCCAGACGAGCGTGAACTGCTAACCTTGGTGGAGGCCTGCTGGTCTAAGGTGATGACGGAGAGGCGACACACTCTTGAAGACACCTATAAGATAGAGATCTCAGCCAATCATACAGCACGGACGGGGCCTGTCAGCATGACTGATATCAGTCCTCTGTGGGAGGAGACGGCACACAAAGCCTGGCAGATATACACAGGTTAGCTATTATTACTACTACTACTAATACTAATGATAAGAATAATTTGTAGAGCTTGGCTAGGTGTTAGCTCCATGTGCCTGACATTTGTATGTGTGTGTAAAATGTCTCATCAGAGTCTCAGAAGAAGAAGCTGGCCAGCAGCCATCAGAAGAAGCCTGGTCTGATCAGTAGTGCTGTTCGATCAGCTCTGGGCAGACTGGATAGAGAGTCTGCTACATTTGAGGTAACTAACACACTCCCACTCCTTGAATGTGTGGTTCTTGAGCACAAAATAGGGTTGAGAGATGCTTTCAGGGTATCTGTTGGAGGCAGAGATAGTTTGCGTATGCTTGTTGTCCCCTTCAAGGAGTATGGGGTCATTGCCTTTTTGACATATCTGACTCCCAGGTCTCCCCAGATCCCAGAGCGTTGTGCCACAAACACTCTCTTCCCAAAGTCACTGTTATGTTTGTGCTGTGGGCCATCCAGCCCTGTGGGGGTGTTTGATTATTTCTTTAAATGGATTTGGATTATCACAGCTGATTGCCCCTGAGTGGGCAGAGTAATTGATATCTGTTAGACCCATCCAGGGGAACACTCGCTACAACACACTGTTTGCTGCTGAAGGTTAAAGACGCGTTTATTGTTGTTTTTCCCCCCGAAACACGTGGCCCACATCATTAGTTCCCCCACAACGCTTAAGACGTCACGCCATCTGGAGCAGGGAGCGGGGACATATTACTCAGGCACACAGGCATGAAATTACCGCGTCTGCGTGTCTGTCTCACCCACATATAGTGTGTGTGTTTTCTTGTTTGTGTGTGTCTCTTGCCCACAGAAATCGGGTTGGCAATTATAGTGATACCAATCTGATGAAAACATTATTCATTTGATGTTATTCTTTATCATATCAGTCTTTGACAGGCTATCAGTGAGGGTGATGAATTGTTTTTCCATCTGAGAGGCAGGCAAGAGGAGGGAGGGAAGTTTGCTTCCCTTGGACCAGGAGCAAGCTCTGCAGTGTGCTGCACCACATTGCGTGAGTCTGTTGCAGCAAGTAGCGAGAGTCTTGTCTTGTCTAATAAGTGATATCTAAATGTTTACTGGTTGGTCAGCCAGTCTGCTCATTTGTCCATGCATCCCCATGACGAAACAAGTGAGTCATTCATTAATTTCTGGATCATCAACTTTTGACCTTTATTTGGCAAATCATGAGAGATGGGGAATCTCTGTTTCATTGGATGCACAGTGATATATTCCTCCAAAGAACTGGGCGTACTTTCCGGGTCTCAGATGTCTTTTTTTTTTTTTTTTAACAAGAAAAGAGTTTTAAAGCCTACTGTAGGTAATGAATGGGAATATAGAGACTGATAGACAGACTCTGTCCTCAGTCAAGCTTCAGTGCGAAGCTTCTAGAGATTTATTTCATCAGCGAATGCAGTTTCCATAATCATATCTGTGTCCTCATATTAGAAAGATAATTAACAGCACTAATGATCACGTTAAGTTCATTACACATTCACTGCCAGCCCAGAATGAAGTTGACATTATGTTGCCTTATCATCAAAGGTGGCGTATTGTTGGGAAGTCATTAAAATGGAAATGAGTGTGATGTTCTGATGTTAATTGCAGAGGGGAAGAGATGAGTTATGTATTTAATGCAGCATTTAAAAAGCCAATGAGGTTCCTATCTGCTAAATAGGGTAATTAATGCTATATATTACTTATGTTTGTCCAAATGAAGGAATGAAATTAGGAGATGATGACGCCGACTTGCTGTTTATCTGTCACAACATGGCTCTAGCTCGCAAACTTCATTATTACTCTCTTTTCTGTCTGTAATATTTCTATAATCTCCCCTCAAATTACTCCTTTATTTGTTTCTCTCCAGAACTTCTCATTTGGATAGGCAGGCAGTCATTTAGAGAAACAGTTTTCATTCTCCAGAGGGCTTGTCAAAGTTTGTCGTCAAGTTTTATGCATGGGTTTTTCCAAATTTGTGGGGTTTTTTGTCTTTTTTTTTGCATCTCCTGCATTACCAGTACAGTTTCAAAATAGATGTTTTTTTGTACTTGGAATCAGTTACGGCCTTCATGGGGTTATACCGCAAAACACAGTACTAGCATCTGTAAATAAGACTCTGGATATAAAAAGAGTTACTGCATGTTCATTCAGTCAATTAAATGGCTTTCCTGGGTCAGCTGTAAGGATGGACACATGTTGTTTCACTAGTCTCTCAGTGAGGACTGCTGTGATGATGAGCTTAATGAAGCAGTTAACAGTCAGAATATGGGCCCAGTGTGTCCGCTGAACACAAGCATCCTGCAGTGTCAACGCAGCTATATTTTGGGTTTTCGCTTTTCTTTTTTTAAAATTTAATCATTGAGGCACACACACACACACACACACACACACACACACACACACTTAGCTTGCCCTTAAGTATGGTGTGGCTCAGTGATATTAATGTTTATGTTAATTATATCACGCCAACAAATGATTACATTTCCAGACAGGGTTATTGTAAGACTGTAGCCACTAGCTTATTTTGCCCAGTGAATGCAATTTAGACCACATGTAATTGTATGAATGTGTTGTAATTGCATGAGGAAACAAACAATACCATCTTGAATATGCCATCTACGTGGGGTGAAGGTGATGTGTTTGTGTGTGGCTACAATATGAGCTAGAGGAGGAGTGATAGCTTGGCCCATTCGTTTCATTTGCAACCATCAGGTTATTCTTCTGTCTTCGTAGGAGTTCCTGTCCTGCATGGAGTCTCATCGACAGAGAGGCCACAGCATGTTTGAGAGTATGAGGACCAACCACTTACAGGTTTGACAGAAATGCATCCACGGATACAGTAAAATAAATGTCATTAAGAAAGTTGAAATGAGATGAGGCTGAATGAAACCTCTCTTAAAATATCCCTCGCCTGTTCCCTCCCTCACGGGCTCAGTTATGTGCCAGTGAGTGGGAGCATGTGAGCTCTAGGTGGCTGCGTGTGG
>CABFOQ010027691.1:18164-48047 GCA_900660455.1 Gephyroberyx darwinii | reverse complement strand
CCCTCGGCCAGGGGTGCTGCTGAGCAGAGGCTGGGTGCAGGACGCAGCTGAAGGACCCAACCGCACCAGACCACGCATCCGCAGGAAGGCTCAGAGGCGGTCCAAGCGGGTATGGCCTTTCATTTGATACGTTCAGAGTGTGATCCCTGGAATGCAGTTGAATAACATTTAGTGTTTTTTTAGTGTGCAACCTCACCTAAATGGTATCACCCATGGTTACAACAGGTGCCAGGGACCCTGGGTCTGTGTTTGAGGACTGCTGTGTCTGAGGAGAGCAGAAGCAGAACAGAAGTTGACACAGGTAAAGAACACACATGTATTGGGTTGCTGCTGATTTCCTGTTACCTTTACCACTAAAATGAATGCTTGCTGTACGTACAGTGGGAAAACCTATGTTGTGTTCCAGAGCCCAGGATCCTGTGTGAGCCTGGAACAGAGGTTAAAGAGGACGAAGAGGAGGAAGGACAGGATTGCGATCGTCTGACCTTCTTCCCTGCTCTGCACGAGACATCTGCTACCACCGAGGGCCCGCCCGAACTCTGCATCCCTGAGCCGTGCTCCCACACACAGTCCTGCCCCGATATACACATCATCCTGCAGGAGCTGCATCCTGGAGAGGAGGTAGCGTAGGAGGGTGTGTTGGTGTGTTTAGGGGCCTGGGGTGAAAATTATAACAACATGCCCAAAGACAGGCTCCACTCCTACTCACCATACTAATATTCACAATCATAATTATCTGATGTAGACTAAGGGATTCCAATAGCCCAGTGCTGCTATCCAAATCTCATCTTTTCTCATTAGTGTAATGTGTTAATGTTGAGGCCCAGCTCAGCTCTTCTCGTTCTTCCAGCAAGTTAGGCGCCGAAGCACATGTTGACAGGGACTCTCACCGCTCCGGCAACCAGCCGCGGCTTTTAATGTTTCTGACAGAAGTATTAATAAAAACAGTAGGAGGTGATGCAAGCTGTCTTATACCCGCTTAGTAAGTGTGTGTGATGTGTGCAAGTGTGTCCTGTTGTCTTGCAGCGGTTCAGTGTGTGTGTGTGTGTGTCCTGCTGAGCTTCCTGTCAAATGAACACAGTCATTAGCTCTGAAAAATACACGCACCAACACACACACGGCCACCCACACACACACACACACAGTAACACACAAAGGGAGACCCACTCATAATTAGCTGCCAGCGCCAATAGTGTGATTATGACGGTAATGTGTGTGGGGAGAAATCAATGGTCTGACATTAGGCTCTCAGTCAATAAGAGTCCTCCTTTTCTCTCCTTCTTCCCATCATCAGCTAAATCACCCTCAGACTGATAATGCATATCTGTCCAGAGCACAGTAACAAGATAAGGAAACAAGGAGTTTATTGTTATGTATTTAGTTTATCTTTGATAACAATAATTTTATCTCTTTAACTTTTTTTTCTTTCCTAAAATCCAATCATTGTTAGTGACAGTGGGGCTGATGCCATTTTGTGTTTACTGATGGAAATTGCCATGAAATCTGACAATGATATCGCGTAACTTATGATTTCTGTGCCATAAGTATTAATGCAGCAGAGACTCACTCACCTTGACTTTTGAACACTTTCACATGATGGTTGATGTTATCCATCATACCATGTCTGTATGTGTGTATTCAGACAAGAGGCTCTGATCACTTAGCAGGTTTCCTATTGTGTGCGTGGCAGTGATTAATTCCCCTAATAATGGCCAGGCAGAACCTGCTCCTCTACTGAGCGTGAGAGAGAGCCACTCTGCAGCTGGGGGTGGGGGGTCGTGCGATGGGAGTCATGATTTGATTAGTATAAATTGTGAGGGGCCTGCGGGTATGTTGGGGCCCCATATGGTTTTTGGCCGCTGTGTCCCAGAGGGCCTGCAGAGGGGCCAACACAGGGAGACAGCCAGGTGCACACACTCATTGTGAAATGAGGGGAGACAATAGAATTAGCCACACATTATCACAATGCAGTTAGCATTAGCTACAACCTGCACTGAAAGCAGCACGTGGGTCCACTTTGGCGCTGAACGTCTGGATGGAGCACAGTCATTCTGCTGAAAAGGGGGCCAGGTCTCCTCCTCTCCATCAATCAGCTCTGATAATGAAGTGTTCAACTGTGTCGTTTTAATAATGATTAAAATATGTGATTAAAATGATCAATCAAGTAAAGCCCGGAGTGCCTGTGCTGCTGCCATGTCCCGAGAGAGAAATGTGCTGATGTGTATTGTGTCCCTCACATGGGGGTTAATGCATCTCTCTCTTTCTGTCTCTCGCTCTAGGTGAAGGCTAAGATGTGTGTAGTGGTGGTTAGTGGCCTCAGAGTGACAGACGGCGTGCTGCTGTTTGGGAAGGAGAGCCTGTTCTTGTGTGAGGGATTCACTCTCAGCCCCGCTGGAGATGTTTGCTGCAGGAAACACCACCCCAGCAGGTACAGCTGTGTGTGTGGGTGTTCATGCTGTACATGTACAATAGTGTACAGTTATAGCGAAGTAAAAATAAGCATAGCTACTCAATGGTCTCAATAACTATTCCTATCTTTCTCTATGTCTCTCTCTCTCTCTCTCTCTCTCTCTCTCTCTCTCTCTCCCCCAGTGTGAGGGATTCCTTCATTTCCACCATGCTGAGTAAAGAGTTGCCATCCGCCAGCTGCAGACGCTGGCTCTATGAGGAAGTAAAGGAGGCCCGCTTCATGCGTTTCCTTTTACAGGTCAGACAGTCTGAGGCCCCCTCTAACACCTGGCATTAACCCGCTTCTTGTATTTGGATTGTGTGTAGACATGATTTATCTGGATTATATTTACACCTGACATTAAAATATAAATATAATATAATATAATATAAACATTGAAATTGGATTTTCTTTCTGTTGCAAAACACACGCTGTCTGCCACCTGTTTTATTTGTCTGCACTTCCTGGTTGGATCTCTGTGTTTTTTTTTTCTGTTAATGTAGTTTCTGTAGTAGTTTACAATCCATTCACCCAAGACACGTGTTAAGTCCTGGTGTGAAGGGAAGTGTTGTGTCTGAATTACTGGAGAGTCACTGTATTCCTCTCCTTTACTCTCGCCCACCGTCAGGACAATGCCCTTGAGCTCTTCATGAAAAAGGGACACTCAGCCTTCCTGGTATTCCTGAATAAAGACCATGTCTCTGCATATAAGAGGTACCATGTTTAGATAGACGGGAGGTATAAAGAGTCTTTCTTTTCACCAGAAGTGTTATTCTAACTCCTCTCCCCTCTTTCTTTATCACTCCTCCCTTCTCTCTCTCTCTCTCTCTGCAGGTTGTGCTCAGTAGTACCATCATTAAAGGGCAGAGGAGTTGCTGAGATCATTTCTAATGCCAAGTAAGTGTCATCACTTGGTCACCGTCATTATGGACCAGCAATATTCAGATTTTTTTTTTTATTCCATAAATTGAAATGGAAAGCATATTTCAAAAATAGATGTATGCCTTATTATATACACTCACATGTTCTGTAGAACGATGTTTACTAATTGAATGGTAGAAATAACATTTCTATTAGGTTCTATTGTTCAGTAAGATGAGGTCAGTAGCTGTTTTGTCATTTGATCCTCCCCTACTATTCTCCACACATCCTGATTGGTTTTAGTCACTGAGTTGGGTGTGATCAGTCCTGAGTAAGTCCTCTTTCTTTTCTCCTGAAACACTCCTCCTCCTTCCCCTGTCATCATCCTTTTCTGCCTGTCCCCCTCATCCTTACACCTATGATGGCAAGTCTTACACAGGCCGCTCTCTGTGACCAGGTACATATCCTCCTCTGGCTCTGACTTATTCACTCCGTCCCCGTCCCCCTGAGCGTAGGATAGCGGGTTCCGTTTTGTGTTCAGCTTAGTGAGGTTGCTTAGGACTTTCACAAACTCGGGTACCTTGATGAAGAGGTTATCAAACAGGCCCAGCTCCCGGAGATTAGTTAGGGCCACAATCGTGGGAGGCAGGGCATCCAGACGGTTCATTCCCAGATTGAGACTCTTGAGGTGGGAAAGTGAGCCCAGTGTAGACGGTAACCCAGCGGAGGTTAGGCGGTTGTTGCAGAGGTTGAGGTGGGTCAGTCCCACCAGCTTGCCAATGGACTCAGGCACAGCCTCCAGCTTGTTGCTATGGAGATCCAGCCAGCTGAGTGACAAGAAGTTTGCAATGTCATCTGGAAGTTTCTGAATCAGGTTGCGGCTGAGGTCCAACTCATCCACATCGGTCAGTTTGAGGAGACACTTGGGGAAGGTGGCTATACCCATGTTGCTAAGGTTGAGCCTGCGCCGCCCATCTGGTGTGACCCGCACGGCCTTTTGGGCCATCTTGAGGGTCACCTTCTTCACTTTGGCTCCCTTCCCTTTTGGCATGGTGCTGCAATACACAGATAAATGCAATACACAGGGAAGGATTAGTTTAAAATTTCACCTCAGCCTCACTTTTGTGATGGTTGCCCTCAAGAAACTGATTTACAATCATTTATCTAATCTACACCACAACACAGTAATATAGCACATAAATGTGTGGTGTGTGTGTGCGCACGTATGTTGAAGTGTACGTATGTGTGTGTGAAGAGCTGATGCTATTTACACTGATACAAGGGCTCATGTATGGCCTGGGGCAATAGGGGAAAGCATGCTCTCTGGGGAATGAGAGCTTGAGTTGAGCGTGTGTGTGTGTGTGTGTGTGTGTATGTGTGTAGCGGTGTTATGTCTTTATTCTTGCCTGCTCACCCAGTGTTGCCCGTGGGGGTATTTAAGAGCATGGCTCTCTAATTAAGGCTAATGCTGGGGAACAATAGAAGAGGGGCGACGCTGGGTAATACAGCAAAAACAAATGAGTGCTGATGCTCCCTCACCATTCAACTGATTGAGCTGTTTGGCTCTTTCAGGCAAGGAAAGTGTGTGTTTGTGTTTGTGTGTGTGTGTGTCTGTGTTACACCCCAAGGCCCTCTCTCGCCTCATTCATCATCCTCAGGATGAGAGAGGTTATCCACTGGTGCTTGTTCCCATTATAACCTCCTATAGAAAACTATTGCATGAAATTATTACCTGCAATTAGATAACGTATACTGGGCCAAATGCAATGATTGATTTAGTGTAGTTTTACAAAATAATTTGGTCAGGAATTATTGGGGTTAGAAATTGGATACACTTCACATAGCCTCTCACTTTCTGGCTCAGTCTATTTATGCATCACTATTTCAGTTTTCAGAGCCACAGAATCAAGTTGTCTTCTGTTTTAAATTGTAATCAAATAAATTCACACACTTATTTTATCTGTCTTAATTTAAACGGTTTTCCAGATTTCAAAATTAAATATAGACATGTACTCACCATATTTTATTTTGATTGTGTCTGGATGTTGACGTTAATGAAGAGGTGGGCTTGTCTTCTGCGTCAGAAACATACAGGTACCATCAGCTCCCGTGAACAGGCCATTCCAGCTAGAAGCTTTCCAGCCCTGTGCCACAAAACCTCACACACTGCAGTCATATTGTTAAACACCGCTTCTTCTTGCAGAGTAACAATATAACAATGCAATACAAGTGCTTGAAATAGATTTCTAGTTCATGACATTTGGTCAGTATGTAAAAGTAGTTCTAATCATAGTTGACAAGCTTATTTTCCAAAATGTGGTGCTGAAGAGCAGAAGAAATAGCAGGAATGTGCTGTTTGTATCTCAACACTTCCCCCAGCCTCCCTCCACCAAGCAGGGAAAGTCAAGGTTCCTCTTGTTTAATAGCGTTACTTAGCAACTGGGGCGCTTGGCGCCAGGACTTTATTGCCATGTTACTGGCCCACAGAGGGAAAAGAGGTTTCAGGAGCATTTGAATGTTTTCCTAATTTAAATTAAACAAGTTTAGATAGGTGTTCGTGAGTAAAATGCTTAATGAAATGTTCAGCAGAATTGTCATTTAGCAGATATTTTGTTGTTTTTTTATTTAGACAAAGACATGCTCTTGTATTTTAGTTGGAAAACAAGATATTATGATAGAGCAGTTTTTGTGCTCGGCAGTTTGCTGACAACTATTGCATGCCTCCTTTTGAGTGAATGCTTATTAAAGGATCTCCTTACAACGGCCTTTGAACGATCAGCAAAATTAAAAAAACAGCTGGAGAGGAAACCTCTATTGCTGGAAAAGTGTGTGCTGCTTTCTTAGCTATGGAGCAGGAAATCTTATCCATCTTCCTTGTCAGGCAATGGCAACTATTCTGTGACAGAAATGTGATGTTGTTATTCCTGTTTGACAAGCGATCATCACCTTCCGCTGTGGATCCCCAGTGGTGCCACATGTCAAAGCACCTCATTTAAAAACACATTGTAGAAATGAACACATCACTCTCTCTTTTAACACCTCAGTTTGCTGAGGGAGATTAATCAGACGCTCTATGTTAACCACTGATAGTTGATCTAAAGCATATTTCCTCACAACCTACAGATGGCACCATATGCTATATCCACCATGATATAGCATGGTGGCTATATGCTAGAAAGCTCACCTCACTCCTATAACTGTTCCTACAGCTGTGTACACACCATTCGTACTGTATTCCCTGAAGTCACTCACTCGCCTCTATTCTACTGGTTTAGAACTGATTCAGTGTTGTATTTCAACACCGGTTGCTAGGCAACAGAACTCTCAAAGTTTGGACATTTTGTTGGGAGGCGTTCCTCATTGATCAGCCTCTGATGCTAATTCAAGGAATTTGTTTTTGATGTGCATTAGGAAGATTCCTGTGGTTGGGAAGACAGCTCTTGTTAAATGGCAGGTAACTAAACATTCTTCTTCTATTTAGTTTATCTGTGTTATTTGTGCTTGCAGATTCTATTCTTACGCCTTTAACTTCACTGAATGAAGAAGTATGTTCAAGAAGTATGGCAGTCCAGCTCCACTGTTGTTTGTTACTGTATTTCAGTGTTTTGTGTGATGTGTATCTGCTTCAAATGACTATTGTCTGTCTTCCAGAGAAGGGAGATAAGTAATTTCGAGTACTTGATGCATCTGAACACTGTAGCTGGGAGGACATACAATGACCTGATGCAGTACCCGGTCTTCCCCTGGGTCCTAGCTGACTACCAGTCTGAGGTAACAACTTGCATAGCAACATCCTAGGCTTGACTGAAACAACACAGGGGATATCTTTTATAGCTCAATAGGGAGATTGCGGTAGTGCCAGGGAGCTACCCATGCTAAAAATGTATGCAGTCATGGTACTGTGAGGTGCTTTGGAAAAATGTATCCACCAAATCCCATATGTGAGATATTTTCTGGTGTTGTCTGTTGTATTTTCACCCTTCATCCCTTTCTCCATTCTCTCTCTTCCTGCCTTCTCGATAGACACTGGATCTGTCCAATCCAGCAACATTCCGGGATCTATCTAAGCCAATGGGAGCGCAGACGGAGAAGAGGAGAAAGATGTTCATCCAGAGATATGAAGAAGTGGAAAACAGTGAGGGTGAAGGTATCTATTCAGCTTCACACATGTTTCAAACCTCTCACTTTTTTTTCACTGTACCTTTCTATTCACCACACTGTCTTTTTAAGGCGACTTGTCAGCACGATGCCACTACTGTACCCACTACTCCTCCGCCATCATCGTAGCCTCCTTCCTTGTCAGGATGGAACCCTTTTCACACACCTTCCTGGCACTGCAGGTGAGGCCTTTGTCTGAATGTATTGACGTACAGTATTTCCTGGTGTCAGTGTTGAGCCAGGAATTGTTTTTACCATCATCATCAAAATCATGATTCAAAACTTTTTTAGTTGTCTGTCAGATAAGCAGATAAGCTGGACTTAGAAGCAATTCTATGACTCAGCAATGCTCATAGTGGGTGTGACTGTAGGGAGACAAAAATGGGCCTGAACATCTTGCTTTTGTGGAAAGTGGGTCAGTTCTCTTATGTTGCTTACAATAGAATAGAGTAGAATAGAATAGATATATCTCAGGAATATTCAGAGAGACTACTTTATGAGTTTGTGATCCACTGTTAAGCACATCTGTCATGCACAAAAGCATCATACTAAACAAACACTACATCAGAGTCAATTAGGTCACGACAGCAACTTTTCAGGGCATCAGCAGGTTTATTGAATGATGACAAACAGGATAGAAGCTTTTATGAAAGCATAGCCTCTAAAAATGAAGGGGTTTGTTGATAAGTGAAAGAAAATCTAATCTCTAATGGCAACTACCTTGCAAAAGATTCACTTTCTGTGCCATAAACTGCACCTTTTGGCATGAATGCGAGGCTCATCTTGAGGCGTTGGCTTTTTGTTACACATGCATCGCAGTAAATGGTGAACAAGTGACAGAACCCATCAAGAGAACAGAGAAATAAGATTGTAGACCAAATTAGGAAAGTCACCACCACTGCTGGTCACCACGGGGCCTTGTCTGAGGAAAAGAGTTCACTCGGTATCGGTCCTGTTCCACTGACCCACAGGCCTTCTGCTCCAGATGCTCCAGATGCCCAGTGACATTCATCACTATGTCAGTCTTTATTGTGGAAGGAAATCTTACTAATAATATGACTTAACTTAGTTATTTTGGGCACTCTGGATTCCTTTTCGATGCTTTTTGATATAAAATCAGATTATAGGGAGATTTCAATATATATGCAAATAATTAGAGTTTTATAGAAAACGCCTAAAAGAAGCCAGAGAAGTTACCAATTTACAATACAACATCCAATTGATTATAATGAAAAGGCATGCATATTTGATAGTCGGAATAAAGCAATAAAGATGTTAGCCTGGTGAATCACAGTGCCTTTTCGTCTTCAGAAGCACATAACGGGTGTGCAGTAATATCTATAACTAGATTTGCATCCCTAACAGAGTTTACCCGGTATATATGCTATTTTCATTCATTGAGGTAATTGTTTTACCCTAAATTACATTCTCTCTCATGAGATTTCCATCATGTATTATAGAATTTTACAGAAAGATGAAAAGCTTCCTTCAACCGTTGGCAAATATTTCCTGCTTACATAATACAATGAAGAATATAAAATATGGTGTAGTGCGCTGTAGCAGGCAGGCTACTTTATTTCTATTTCTGTCGTGAACTTTGGTTCAACAGAGGGTCTGACAGTGTTGTGTCTGTCTCTCATAGGGAGGGTTTGATATCCCAGAGCGGATGTTCCACAGTGTACAGAAGGAGTGGGAGTCGGCCTCCAGAGACAACATGGGGGACGTCAGAGAGCTGATCCCAGAGTTTTACTACCTGCCTGACTTCCTGCTCAACTCCAACCACATCCAGCTGGGTCAGGCTCAAACTCCTCATCTGTATACCTGATGGATAATTGAGAGAATGAATGCCCTGTTGTTTTGAGATGGACGTGTGTAAACTTATTATATGGAGTTAATTGTGAACACGGGTAATAGTGCTCTGTTCAAATGACTCGTGTTTAGTAGTTTGCGTGTCATGATGATGGTAATGTGACCGTGTGTGTGTATCCATGTCTCCGTAGGCTGTTTGGAGGATGGTACTGCTCTGGGAGATGTGGTGTTGCCTCCATGGGCAAAAGGTGACCCCCAGGAGTTCATTAGGATCCATCGAGAGGTGAGTGACCCCTGACCTCAGCAGGTTGTCTGTTTGGCCAGTCTGGCCTGTTACACACAGGGACTTTTCCCATAAAACCTAGTACTATGTATCAATACTGGCTGAGCGTGATTTGGTTTGAACGTGTGCTGTATTTATTAGGTCAGACAAGTACGACAGTAATAGTGTTGGTTGCAATCAGTCTGTTAGTGTTCATTCATCCTCACACTGTATAAGAGATCTATCTTATTCACTGTCTTAACTCTTTATATTCTCAAAAAGACATCTGATCCCATTGGGTTTGGCTCAGGGTCTTGACAATGGGAGTTAACTTCTTTTAGTCTGCAGATAACAAGCTCTTGCTGTGCTAATCAAGGAAAGGCATATATCTGTGCTTTGGACTACTGTTATTGCAGGACAACAAGCCTATTTAATCCTATTCAGGACAGGCACAAGACTCCCTCTTTCCCATAATGCTATTACGTCTGCTAGTTGTTTATTGAGCTGAATGTTCTCTCTCTCTTTTCTCAACACTTTTTTCCCTCTCTCCCTCTGTGGGTGGGATGATTGTATATCTCTGTCTCTTCCTCTCACTTGCTCTGTTTTTTTTTCTTAGTATATCTGACCTTCCCTTTCTCAATCCTGGGGCATCTATGTTGGTTATCAGTCTGTAATCTACTGAACTACTCATATCGCCTACCATTCTCATAAAATTATCTATTTTAGAAGATTGTTTTTTTCTTCCATAGACAAATTAACTCAGGACAATATATCCCAGTTATGAGACCGAGATATGTTTTTTTTTCCTGTTCTTCCAGGATGGAGTTATTTAGATTGGGTTTAAGGATACTGCTGGTCATAATGCCCACTTTTCCTTCATTTACTGTTCAAAACCAATCCTGGCTAATTCTGGGCTAATTCCACCTAAATCATTCTTTAATTCAAACACGAAGATAAGCTCATAACACAGCTGTGTAGCTCCCTGCTGTTCTAGACTTTTAAATTGACTTTTGGAAGAAACCATACCATACCTGAATAGTATGATTGGTTGTGCACTGCATTCTCAAAGAAGTTTCTTTGAGTGATGGTTTTAGTCCCTCTGTAATAACGATGAACACGCTACTGCATTCTAAGGATGGAAGTACAATTGGTTTGTAATATTTCTTGACTAGCAGGTCTTAGTTGGTGGAACAATCTCCTCCTCTGCTGCGTCCCTTAGGCCTTGGAAAGTGACTATGTAAGTTCCCACCTCCACCTGTGGATCGACCTGATCTTCGGCCACCGCCAACAGGGTCCAGCGGCTGTGGAAAGTATCAACACATTCCATCCTTACTTCTACGCCCAAGGGAAGAAAGGGCGGCAGGCTGCTGCAGACCCCCTCATCAAGAGCACAATCCTGGGATACGTCAGCAACTTTGGTCAGGTTTCCAAGCAGGTAGGGAGAACGGTGCAGTGCTGGATGTACATGGAAGAACATGCTGCGTGCAGATGTTTCCTATCACAGTGCTAAAATTAATCTTCCTGCGTGGATGATTTTTATCTGTCCCACAGCTCTTCACCAAGCCCCACCCGCCTCGCAGTGGCTCCAAGAAAGAAGGACCTTCACCATCCCACCCTACTCCCTTTTTCTTCAAACTGGACAAGCTCAAGACCTCTGTCCAGCCATTTAGAGGTACAACTACAGTAGAACAACAGCTCGACCAAAAAAATCTATTCCTTAATCTCAACCGGATGTATAAAATTATAGCAAATTATAATACAACCTATGTAACAAATTTCCCAGCTGAAGCAACGTTGCTGTTTCTGTGTGAGAAAACTAAATTCAATCAATTATAGTCATCTTCATTTTGTACCATTTCATATTGTTCCTCCTTTATTTTATTTCACACCATTTGATGTCAATTATTATACACAAGATGTGCCTAGGTCTCCTGGGAGCCGTTGAAACCAGCTGGGTACGTCCATAGATTAATTTACACTATGGAAGGGGTGGAAGGAGCTATCTGTTAGAGCTACAATATGGAGATGACTCTTCCGCTGAGCCCTACTTAATAATCTGAATATCCCTACAGGCCCACTGAGGGAGAGGAGATGAATCTGTGAATGTTCAGGGAGGGATTCCTGCATATTACATTTCATATTAAATCTTCCTGTGTCTGATCTGATCAATAAGCAGATAGAGATGAATAGGAGGAGGACTGCTAAGACTAATGCAGACACAACTTCTTTCTGGGGATTTTAGAAGCAGAGCTGGCAATAGGATGTAATGATTTCTGCCCGTTCCTGCATGAATAGGTCAATTACAGGCACAATTGCAGCTCTCTCTCTCTCTCTCTCTCTCACTCACACATACACACACACACACACACAAAGACTTTGTGCTGTCCAGGATGCTTGTGTCCCCCTAGGGCAGAGCCTCAGCATGGTGTAACCTGGGAATAGTTTTTTAATTGCCCAGTTTTCTATGGTCAATTTAATGAAATTCACGACAAGTTTACTGAGCTACCAAACTCTTTAATGTGATGTTTTTGAAGAGCAATTACCTTTATTTGACCAGGTAAGTTTATTCAGGCACACTAAAGGCAGAATGAGGTCACTTTTACCGGTTTTTAGAGTAGAACTTTTCATGGCCGTGTATCATTTAAGTGAGAAATCTGAAAAAAATGCAGTCTCAGTTGTTCCATTTTTCTTACATCCTCTTGCTTATGGTGCCCTGCTCTCAGTAACACCCTGAACAAACACTGTCCCTCCCTCCTGCAGAGCTGCCGAGAGGCCCAGTAGGTCAGATACTGTGTCTGGAGAAAGAGGTCTTGGTCCTGGAGAGAAACCGGCTTCTCCTGTCGCCTCAGTGTAGCTGCTTCTTCAGCTGGGGCTTCCCTGACAACAGCTGTGCCTTTGGAAACTATGCCACAGAGAAGGTACATATGGGGCCCCTGTACGGGAGATCAGTTTTACATTGTTTCTACCGTGGAAAAGCAAACCTGTCGCAACCTTGCAGCTCCACCAAGGTGCATGAATTAAAGTGAATTTCAACAAGCTTCTACAAATTCTGAACAATCCCATGGCGCAATCTCAGTGATGACGTATAGCTCTGTCTGAATATGAGACAAGGAATGTGGGAGTTGTGTGAAAGTTCACAGCTATGGTGTGCAGATTCATAGTTCGGAAACTGTCACAATAAAACAACTTTTTTTCCTTTTATTAATTACATACGGCTCAACAACGAACATGAATAGATTTGTAGAAAATTGTGTGAGTGATACAAGGATGATACCGTTGTCATAGTGATTTGTGTATATATGTCCATCTCTAGACCTTTGCAGTGTGTGAGAGTTTGTGTAACTGGGGAGAGATGCTGTGCGCCGCCTGTCCCAACCACACAACCATAGTCACCGCAGGGACCAGCACTGTGGTGTGTGTGTGGGATGTAGCAGTCAGCAAGGACAAACTCACTCACATGAATCTCAAACAGGTGAGTCTGTGTGTGTGCGGGTGAGAGTTTAACATTATCCAGAATGCATTTGCCCCACCTACACACACACACACACACACACACACACACAATCATACTGACCCTAATGTTTTTCACAGCCGTTATACGGTCACACAGATGCAGTGACATGCCTGGCTGTGTCCGAGGTCCACAGTGTGATAGTGAGCGGCTCCCGCGACCTCACCTGCATCCTGTGGGATCTGGAGGAGCTAAGCTACATCACCCAGCTAGCGGGACACAAAGCTAGCATCACTGCACTGGCTATCAACGAACTCACTGTAAGTCTGCCTAGTTGTTCTCTCTCTCCCTTTCCTTCACTCTCTCTCTCTACACCTACTCAACCTCTTCTCAATACCTCTTTCTCTCCTCCCTCTCTTTCTTCTGCTTGTAGTATCTGCTCTCATGTTCCCACTTGTTCAGATCTCAGTATGAGGAAGGGAGGGGTTGTCATTGCTGGCAGCATGCATATCCTCTTTGTGTATGTTTTGGTGTCTTACTGTGTGTGTCTGTGTATATGTGTGCACACACGCATCAACACCATGTTTCTCTGTCCAAGGGTGAGATTGCGTCATGTGCAGGGGCTATGCTGTACCTGTGGACCATGAAGGGTCAGCTGTTGACCTGCATCAACACTTCCTGTGGGCCTCAGGCCGACATCCTGTGTGTCGGTTTCACGCAGAGACACGAGTGGGACGCCAAGAATGTCATCGTCACGGGATGTGCCGATGGCGTCGTGCGGGTATGTTTTTGTGTGAGTGATAGCTGCTGCTTGTATTAAGGGGAATGTCTGTCTGTGAATTCATTCCCTGGCAGCTCTTTGTAGGGCTAACAGGCAAGAAAGAGAGTTTCTGCTTTGTAGTTATACAGCACACTGTACAGTGTTCAAGTGTGGCAGTCATTATATTGGTATTAGCCTTGCAGGTAGCAGCTTGGATGTCCACCAAGGTATTAATAACAGCATATGGTATGTGTGTGTGTGTATGTGTGTGTGTTGTGTGATTGTTTTTGCTTAGTATTAATATAAGCATATGCTTCCTCTCTGCAATCAAACCTGCAAACTATAAATTGGACTTCACTTGGGAGTGGGTGCCCATGCCACATACACAACACACACAAATGGGATTATTACCTTATTATTACCTTGAGTTATGGCTTGTGTGTGTGTGTGTGTCTGTGTGTATTATTATGTTGAATTATGTCTGATTTTGCTACTCGTTATGTGTCTCTCATACAGATATGGAGGACGGAGTACACCAGAACACAATTACCTGGTCCTCCAGAAGAGCCTGCGTCCCCAGGGCCAGACCATACAGCGCGGGAAGAGAGAGACGGTAATGCTACTGTAGCACAGCTGACTCTGATGCATGCGGCGCAACGGAGAGACAAAGAGATGTGCATGTAGTAAAGCCTTTAGGCATCGTATTTACAGCACCGCAGACTTTAGGATCGGCTGACAGTAGCACGACTGTGGGATTGACTGAAATGCAGCCATACAAAAATAAATGTTTATTGAGTTTCGTATTTGAAAAACAAAATCCACGGCAATCTAATTATATTTATTCTTAAGTGTGAGATGATTATTCTTAACCGCTCATCTCTAAGCTATACAGGGTGGTTTCCAGATGAGAGTTTATGATGCTTGCTCCATCCCTCGCTAGCATTAGGGCTAGCAGGAATTATGTTGTTATAAAGTTATTAAACATAGAGGCAGTAAACACTGATGAGTAATTCTGCTGACGTGTGTGTGTGCGTGTGTGTGTGTATAATTTAGAAAGCAATAATACCCAGATCCAATTTGGCATACGTTGGTTACAGCCTCGCGTCACCTCATAGGAGTATTACGCTTGGCAAATTACATTGGGACAAGTCTTTGCGTAACACTGAAGCATTTATATTGGAGGGATTTTCTCCCTTGAACAGCCTGCTGACCGCAGATAAACACCGTCTTTAATTCACATCATCTCCAGTTTTTGCGGGGACCTTTTGCATCAGTAGGTCAGCGTTACAGTCAGGGGGGACATCTGCCCGCGATTCAGTGATAATTGGAGGATGATAATTCAATTGTCCAAAGTATTTTCATCCAGTGTGATGCATTATGGTCATGGATATACTGCTATTTGGTCCACAGTGGGCGGCTTGTGCCACGGCTGGAAGAGACACCTGGTGTTATGTCGAGAGTTGAATCGCAATCAGGCTGTGTCCCAACGCCACTGCAAGACCAGTCCAGCCATCACAGCACTGGCCATGTCAAGGTACAGTAAATGACACGCAGTACACACACCAGGGTTTGGTTTGATTTAAATGTAATCACTTCAAACATTAAAATTGAATGTGCATATATAAACAAAGAGCATTCATCCTTTATTATTAAGTATTTCAATTGCAATGTGTTTTGGCTTCTGGAATTGACACCAACACCGACTCACACACACTGCGTTATACTTGCACACACACACACGTGTATTCTCACATACCCTACAACAGAACACATTAGCTTAACGTCATTCATTTCATACCATAAACACCCGGTCTCTTTATCTGTGTAGGAGCCACGTTACTCTGCTGGCGGGCGATGCCTGGGGCAGAGTTTTCACCTGGACCGGTGAGTGAGAAGTGGCAGGTTTCATTCTTCCAGCCACCATCTCACCAGGACACAACCTTTATCCTCTCCTGAGTGTCTGAGTGCTGACAGGAGAGACACCATCAGCGAGACCCAGATAGAGACTAGATAGAGAATCCCGTAGTATCTCAGGTCTCAAACCAGCCGAGGATCAAGAGCTGTTTTAGTTCCTCTTTTCTCTGTGCTTTCAGGGAAGGCCACATTACCGTACTAAGGACATTTAAATCTCAGTTTTTGAAACTATAATTTGTTCAGGGATAGTGTGTAGAGAAGGAGTCTTATGCAAGCAGTGTTTCCATGTACAGTACAGTAGATTAGGTGACCGGAAATCTGTATATCCCAACAAATCTGACATGACTGTGTTACTTACTAAGTAAATATTTACTTCTGTATCTGTGTAAATAGTGAATTTTGACAAATGTGATTAAATCTTTATTGCTATTGATCTATTGATCTACTTGTGACTCTCATATCAACTCTGGGAAAAAAATATCCGGAGGTGCCCTAGAGTTCTTTAATATCAGATTTTATTAAGGTGAAAGAGGCTTAACTGTTGTCGAGAGGATTTCAGCTTATTGTTATGTCAACTATTGGTGCGTCTCTTGGGCAAGGCACTTAACCCCCAACTGCTCCAGTGGTGCTGATCAGGGGCAGTAGGGGGTTGCGCTGGGCTCCTAGGTGAAAATGAGAGTGCTTTAAAATATCTTCTGGAACTGGAGCGCTTCCTTTTTCTCCTTTTTTACTCACAGACAGACATACAATAAGTATGGCATGCACACACGTCAGCATTCTACGCTGGAAGAGTTACAGCTTTAGTTGTGTTGTAATGTGTGGTTGTGTTTTTGTGAAGTGTTTACTGGGCTTGTTCTTTATGTTTTCAATCTACTCTGTAATGTGGAATTTGCAAGCATGTAAATGCCTAACTGCTTCCCCACTGTCATTATCCTGTACAAGTTTATTACATGTCACGTGTTTATGTTGGAGAATTTATTTGGCTGTTGTTGAGAATTTCACTTTGTGCATACATTTGAGTTTGACAGGTATTCTTATGTATGTGTTTGTCCTGGCCATTCTTATGTATGTGTTTATGATTAGCCAGTAGCAGACATGCCTTTAAGCCACACCAGACTGCCCAAACTCATCAGCTAAACCATGCATGATCACATAATCAGTCCAGCGCCTCAACAACACATTCTTGTGTGAATGTGACCCATATGAAGAAAATGTACCCTTTCTAAATCTTAACTATTCAATGGAAAAGTGCAACACTCCTACACCCATGCACTCATATCACTGCAGATACGTTATCAGTTAAAATAAGGGCAGATTTTTAAGATGAAGACTTTCTCTCTCCCTCACTCTCTCTCTCTCTCATGCACATGCACCACCACTCCCTCTATCATGAAGGAGGAGGTCCCTCTCTTTAACCTTTGTGTGTGTGGCTAATTGTGCTAAGTGGAGTAGCTTAATAGAGTGGAAAATAGTCCTCATAATTTTGCCAGAGAGCGAGCAATGACCTTCTCTAAAGACAACGGCCATCTCCATTCTCTCTACACCACTGGTTTTATGATATGAAATGTCAAACCATTGAGTTCCTCAGAATAATTAAATCAAATAAATTATTGCACCTAGGCAGAACCATCTTGTAGCCTAACCCAATTATAATGCACTGTAAAGCTAATTATTAACCATGATTACAATTAGTCTAATGTGAATAAATGTAGTCATTAGCGGGTTCATCCTAGTCAGTGAGTCTGAACTGTGGGGGATGATGGTCTCTCTCTCCCACTCGTATGGAGAGAAGGATGTGGATGAGCATCATTCTCTTTGTCTACACCTCTATCTTCATTCCATTCCTCACAAACTGACCTTCACGAAATGGCCTACACCCCTCACCTTTCCTGGGCGCCGGAGCGTGACGCCTGCTGCCTCTAGAATTCACATTTACCGTTTATGTCTGTGTTGTTGAGACGTTTCTAAATCAGAAACAGTAGGCGCCACGCCCTGTTTCTGTCCCTTTTCCAACCTCCTCAGTGCACCCAAGCAGGCAGCAGGAAAAAATTAAGACATGACTAATCTTTATGTGAAAAAACAATTGTTTGTACACATTCAAAGGTCCAAACCAGGCACATATTTATTCAGTGGGTGTATTAGTATTTTAATTATAGACACATTTCAGAAGCTGAGTGTTAGAACGCCTCATGGCACGACAGTAAGTGAGCCTGAACAACAATTTCTCCTGGGTTTGTACATCAATAGTTAACAGTGAGAGCGTTCCCAAATGCACAAACATCTGGCACACAGGCCGGCGATGCCAACACCAAAACAACAGCATTATAAAAACCAAAAACTGCAGTGATCGCAGGAGACCTTGAAGAGGCAAGGCCAAGCCCCCATCCCATTTACCGACAGAGGTTGTAGCGTGCTTACAAAGAAAATGCTAAATACCTTACAGATAGTTCATAAATATAGTCCGTTGGATGCCACTGGATTCAATTTGGATGACTGAATCTCTGCCCTCACCAGGAGGTGCAGAAACATCCGTGTGTCTACAGCTGTTGTGTTTACAGCCGTTTCTCCTGGAAGAGGATCTGAGCGTACACAGTGTCGGGGCTGGAGGCTGGGGGGTCAGGGCTGGAGGCGGCCGGGGGTTCAGGCCTCGGTCGGACCAGCTCCAGCTCGGCATATGTCAGACTGTCCTCCTGTGCTGCTCGTGGCTGGGGGAGGGAGGGAAAGCGAGAGAAAGACTTGAGGGAATGAAGCCAGGAGATAAGACAAAAGAGGTAAATATTGTGTATGTGAGTGTAAACATTTCTGCTTTTCCCTCAGAAAGAAATGTGAATAGAGACTACATGTGTCTTGTCTGTGGCTTTTTTTGCAATAATAGTAAACACATCAGTAGTATTCTTCCTCTTTCCATGGTGAATATGTCTGTTTGTAAGTGTTTTTCAGCTGTAGAAAGTATGTGTTTACAGGCTTTGCATGACCTCCATTCAGTTTAGAAAAACATTTGGTACAATACGAGTCCTATCCAACATCCTCAGATCCTCCAAGTCACACTAATCCAATCAGCATGTTCGTGCAAAAGACTCATTCGCATCTCCAGAGCTTAATTTCACCACAGAATTGCAAGAATGCCATCAGTAGAAATATTCATGATCCTTAGTTTTAATAGTTCTTTTCTGTATATACTTGTTTGACAATTTTACTGTCAATATAAAACCAATGAAGCATTCTAAATGAATAATTGTGTTTGAAAAGCAATAAAGCTAAATAGAATTATCAGCCTCATAACTGAATAGAGATACAGCAATACACTCCTGTGGACAATCAAGCATTTGTCTTGTGAGACAAATTTCCATTTGCATGTCTCTTAAAAACAAGATTGTATGCATGAAAAAGCTGATTTTTAAAAATGTAAATATTAAATTAATTGCAATAAAAAGATTAAATGCATAATACGGTTCACAATTGAAGGAGGCATATTTAATGCAATTAAATTGAGCTTTACTTAAGTTTAGAATTGACTGAGGGATGAGGACTTACAGTAACAGATCTCCTTGGTTGGGTCTTTAACCTTCTGGGCTTGCGAGGTCTCTGTGCAGCAACAGGCTCTGAAAAACACAAACAACCCAGCTCAGCTGAAGACAACAGCCTGGGAGGTGAGACTCAGAAACTTGACTGTGTGGTTGGATTTATTATTGTCCCTCACAAGGAGTTTAAAGGGAACATAGTTAACGTGCACCCTTTGTTTACATGATCAAGATGAAGTTCATTCTAGGTCATTTTCAGCTTCAGTGTTGATTTTACCTCAGAAAAAACAGACAGAAAGATTTTATCCAAATATGGTGTACAGTTCCATCCTCAGATTGATTCAAACATTCCAACAACACTGCTTCACATGCCATAGCTATACTGTTTTCATCATTGGAATTCAATTATACTATGGATATCAATTGCTGCTTTTGTCCTTGGTGGATATACTAGACTTTTTAAACATTTGGGCTGTTTTATTTCACTGCATTAGCCTCCAAAGGAATTAAGCCGTCCAAGAGGTCACATCTGCCCCTGAGGTGGGATAGTTTTATATAAATACTGTTCAGCTAGGAGTATACAGTCTAGTGTATCACCACCCACTGCTACCACTACATTGTGAAATCAAGTCTATAGTTTATTTATATAGGCCTTCATCACAAAGCATGTCTCAAAGGTACTTCACAGAGAACAAAGCCTACCTAGATTGAACTAATCAATAATCAATCACAGAACAAAATGAGGCAATTACAGTAAGCAAACAAAATAAAACAAAGAAAAAAAAAGTACAAGAGACAAAATGACATGTTGAAAAGACAAAACAAGCCTACCTAACCTTCCCAGCCTAGTCTAGCCTAACTGGCACCACAAGGAAAAACTCCCATGGAAACCATTGAAGAAGCCCTGGGCGGGGCAGTTCAAAGAGGGATTCCCTCACCAGGACGGCTGTGCATGCAGTATGTGTTGGGACAAAACAACAAAATGGACAACAACATGGACAATAGTTTACCTTTACTTGGTATGTGAGGTGGTGGCTCCTCGGGTACTTTAGGTGTTGTTGGTGTTACTTTTCTGTCAGGTTTTTGTCTGGCCTCTTTCCTTTGTGCTCTGGGAGAGGAGCCGGAGGAACTGACGGAGCTGGTTACAGTCTCTCCTGAGCTGCATAGAGCAGAAGAGTTCAGGTTTAGTAGACAATCTCTACCAGGCTTAGAACCAAAGCCTTACTGATGAGGATTTACCTGCTTTCTGGACACTTGACGAGGAGGTAACTGGCTGTGGAGAAAACAGCAGAAAAGGTGCAACTCAGTAGCAAAGCAAACTACGTAATTTTGTGTCGTTTTGAATAGGCAAAAGTGAAACATAGTAAATGTAAGATGTATGATAAGGAAGGATAGTTTTACCTTTGAGCCTGTGTCTGCTGTAGAAGTACTGGCAGGTTAGAACCAGACTGAACAGGAAGATAGACAGCAGGCCCAGTGAACAGATCAGCACAGCGCACAGATACACATCTACAATAGACAGAGAAACATACTCTGAATACGCAAAAAGGCATCAGAACAGCCACACTGTCAGCAAGACTTGTTTATTGTAAGATAGAGACAAAAAAGTAAGGCTAGACACAAGAGGAGTACCTGCGAATAAGCGCCACACTCCTTCACTGCTGCCATCCTCAAGGATAAAGTGCACTGGAAGAACAATTGTTCACAAAGTCAGCAAAAAGGCACAGAAATGTAGCACATTATGTTGAGGACAGGAAGCTGTGCCCAGACTAAGTATCTTTGTAAGTTACTGTTGTCTGAGGGAATTGACCCAATAGAGCAGACAACCTCAGTGGTTTCCAGAAATATCCAAACCGCTGTCATGAAGAGAGAGACGACTGTGGCATCAGCCAAACCCACACACACACACACACACACACACACACACACACACAGGCCTGGCTGTATCCCTAGTCCTGGACGGTGTGAGGGTGTTCCCCCTTGCTCTGCTTTTTCTCGGTCACTTCGCAATTGTTTTATGTTTGCCATTTTCTTTGTGTACTTATCAGTGTGACAAACAGTGCGTAAGAAAGTTGCTAGCATGTCAGTATGTGCCAATGAGTGACTGATGATATATATTATATATAGGTCAGGGGCATTTAGAGAGAGGTTGAGGAGAGTGCACAGAGGCTCTGCACATAAAGTTCTTTGTCTCTGCCCCCATAATGAGTTTTTAATATGTCTTTTTAACACGGGAATGATAAACAAATTAATTAAAAAGATAATACATTAACTTCAGTAAGCAACATTGGCCTTCACCTTGTGACCACCCTTAAAAAAGTGCATCGGCCACATTTAGAAATATAACTCATTTTTGTATTTTCCAATTAATTTCAGAGAGAGGTATAACAGTTTGTGTGATCATGCTTAACTGCAAAAACAGCCATAGATAGTAGTACTAGTAGCAGCACAAGGAGGAGGGCCTAATATTTTGTCCAATAGACAAATTATTGTGGATTCTTACACATCTGTTGAGGTGCAATGGTATGCAGGCGTTTCTTGACAATGTGAGCAGTTAACAGTCATGCAAGTAGACCACATATCTGAACTTCACACTATGGTTAGCCACATGCTAAACCCCACATCTGATTAGTGTGCTCAGTTTGATGTTAAGAGGTCAGCTCTGAACCCTGTCAGACGGCCAGTATGTTACACACTCCCTACAGATGTGCCTGGACTACCAGATGCTCATCAAACAGAGCCAGGTATCCGCCACAATATACAGGTATTCATGAAAGGCTAAAAACCATTAAGTACAGATTTAGGCTCATCTTTCCCAGTCCAACTGTTGAGATATGATGTAGTAGTGAAAACCAACCTCTGAAAGCCACAACCTGGCAGGGGAAGAAAACTAAAACCAGAGCAGCGTCTTTACGTGCTGATCAGTCCACTGCTGTTATAAGATCTGATGTAACAGTGCTGGCTGTGTGCAACCATTGGCTCAACCATTAAGTGCATATGGTCTGAAGTCAGGCTTCTTAGATGAGGGAGTGGGCGAGAGTTGACCATATCCCATCTGTACAATATCTGCTGAATGAGAGTGGGTCATCTCAGGGTGCAGCCTTTGTTCTGGGATCTGCAGACTGCAGGTCTACAGAGGGGTTCCATGCATTACAAATATAACTTTGTTTTCTCTTTGTTTGCCCTCGTAGTCTCCGCTCTTATGTTTCTGGTTCTGTGGTCCACGCATGTCAGAGATGCCTGAGGTTGTGTGGCTTCCTCAGTGGGACATTGCCCTATATGTAGGGCAGGGCGTTGTCAGATGACTCTGTCTGGTTCAAACCTTCTGGCTTTTTTGAGATACATCTAGTGAAAGATAAATGCAACTGTTACAGGTGTCATTCATGTTAGCAAAGACAGTACATATGTACCAGCATTGCTTTGTCTTTAAGAGAATCTCCTCCCAGCTTTGAACGTGTGTTCCTGCATAACAGACGGCTTCAATGTCAATCAAACCAATTAAATCAGATGATAAACCAGAAGAGTGACTTTAACCAACCTCTTCAACTGTATGTAAGAGGTAAATGGAAGTGTTCAGGGGAAAGATTTAAGAATGCAATTTAAATGTGTTATCCAGCAGGTTTGTTTCCATTGTTTATTGTTGATTTCTGCTGGAACCTTGGCAGAAACTAAATAAGTTCCAGTGCAACTGAATTCTCCAGTAAATTTTATCCTGAGGGTTGCATAAAAGTAAAACCAGAATGCTGACGTCATGTAGTTCAGAGTTTTTGAATGAAGCCAACTCAGCACCACTGTACCTTTTGCTCCTCACACACAGGGTGATATTGTTGAGTGTAGTTTGGCTGTGTGAGCTCATTGTTTTGAGATGGAAATGCCAGAGGATTGGGGTCAGACTCACAGACAGGCACTACTTATAGCAAACGGCCAGGTTGGAGTTGGGGAATACATGCACATTTCTGTTTGCACTCCTTTCTTCAAAACGTTTGCTTTTATGCTTAAATGAAACCGCAAGACTGCCTCCAACAGGAAGACTCATCTTCACAATCACCATGCATCAAATGTGCTAGTAACCTCTCCAACTGCATGGAAAATGCATGGGTCGGAAGACATACTCCCACCTACATTCAATACTACTGAACGTGAAGTGACTGCATGTCCCATGTGTTATAAGTTAGAAATCTTGTGTGTGTTACTCTTATTCTTTTGTGTGTTGAAGTAAGTCTTAGGAACGTATTTGACTGTCCAGTCAAAAAGGGGGGTTATGTGGTGGTTTTTGGTAGAAGGAGAATAAGTGAACTTGCTAAACGTATTAACTTAATCAATGCATTATTCATGTTATGCTGAGCTATGTAGTCAACAGCATAGAATATAATTGTGTACTAAAAGGTTTGAATTTTTTTAATGTGAACAAATTTAACTAAACAAAGGCCTCAGTAGAGAAACACCAAGGCCATGGGACGGAGAGTATGTGCAGAGGACTAGGTAGACACAGGGTCTAGCAGCATGGGAGAGGATGCTGCACATCGTTTCTCAGGGATTGTGAGGTTGTGGTGACCTGATGTGTGGACGTGGACGACCCTCAGAACCTCCATCATAGAAGCCAAAAAAGAACATAGTGGACATAACGAAGCACTTACAAGATTGTAGTGGAGGCAAAAATAGATTCCCGATGTGAGGGCTGTGCCAGTCTGATACTGTAAATATTGATGGAGAAGCCAAGAGGGGGGTCTGATGACGCACATTGGGAGGGTCAGTTATGGTATAATATGCAATGTAACTTTGTATGTGTTAGTTGCTCTCAGCTTGGTTTGTTGTAATACCCGTGTATTTACAATAAATCTACAAGTGGACCAAGACTCTGCCTCCGTTCTCATCTTTAATTATATTTCAATTAGGGTTAGTGTTTGAGTAAACTTTTACACAATTCAATAATTTCCATTGCCAGATGACATAGACAACATACCTCAGCCAAATGTGTGTATGGCTGTTCTCTGTGTGGGAAAGGAGAACTCCAGGCTAAATGTTTTTTGAGAAATAATACCAGAAATCTCACTTTGGCTAGGCCTTCAATGTTTTAGCACATGCCTCTCTTGTCACTGAAGAGATATGTGCAAAGGAAGTATTCCATATGTAAAAAGGTTCTCCCCATCTCTTCTCAAAGGTAAAAATGGTGTATTATACTATACACAGTTTTACTGTGTTGCCAGGCCATTGTTAGAGATAGAATTGTTTTCCTTCACTGGCCTACCTGGGAAAATGAAGGTGCTTGCTGATACAGGAGCTCAAACCCAGGTCATTAAGTTACAGGACAGTCTCTTTAACCTGCCTTCTGCCCCCAAAGGGAGAGTGTGTAGGAAACAGCAGTTGTCCCTCTGACCTCCCTCTTGCCGAAAAACCCCACCCCTCCATCACTTAAGCTTCATCCTCATCAGCCACACTGCTGCCCTGGGTCTGTCTGCAGACAAATGTGAGAGCTGAGTGTATAAAAGCAGGTGTTTAGTTACCTGTGAGTTGTGTGGTGCTGCTACCGTTGGATGATGCTCTCCAGGTGGTTCTGTGCTTGCGGATCTCCTGGACTCTACATGAGTAGAAGCCCTGGTCCCTCCCTGTCACATTGAGAATCAGCAGCCGGTACACCTCTCCCTCCATCTCCTCATAGAGACGGAACTTCGGCTGAGGGAAACGACGGGTGTAATTCCCGTACATCTTCATTTTCTTTATGCCCAGCTTCACAATCAGAAGCTCGGGGGGCCAGAGTGTAGGGGGCGAGGGGGATGGAGAGGGAGGAGGAGGTGAGAGAGCAGGAGTGGTAGGAGAGAAGAACCAGCGGAGGACAAGTACACTGCTACTCCTCTTCCTCTGAGACACCAGGCATGACAGTGTGAAGTTGTCACTCTCAGTTACCATGACAACAGGCCCGGGGGTCACTGTCACATTCAGGGCGTCACATACCTCTATTGATAAAAACACACAAACAGTGGATACATGTATAAAAACATAAAACATAAAACACACACACATAATCACACACATATGCATGCTCTAGTGGGAGCTTGGCGGCACCTCCCGACTTTTTTCAAGAAGAAACTAACTAGATTTGGTGTTCTGCCCCATATGGAAAATGCCTTGTGTGCAAGAATTTATTGTTTTTCTCAAGATGTTTGATTTCCTGCCAATCAAGCAAAATTGCAGCATTTAGACGGTAGAAGTAAGTTTATATGCAACAGCGGTTGCTGAGATTTATAGTTTCAGAGCTCACACTCCTCTAAAGAAATGAATACGTAAGGTTCGATATATGTCAATAAATCATCAGATTCAGTCTGGAATCACTAGAAAGACTAAATAGACCAAATAGTGGTTACTGAGGAGAGACCTTCCTGTGTCAAGTAATGCTAGTGTACTTGTATGGATCTGTAGATCTCAGGTGTGTGATTATAATTCTGGGTCAGCTCTTATAGAAGAGACAAAGAGTCTGGACACAATATGGCTGATCAGACAGGCAAAGAAACCCTACAGGTGGGAAACATTCATCTTCAGTACAGTACACCCTGAAACAGGCTATGAGAAACACGACAAGATAACAGGGACCATCTGGGCTCCGGTGCTGCCTTGCTCTTGTTTGTGTTAGCTGGGGGAATCTCCCTCAGGGTCTGTCCTGTACAATTTCATGTGACATCCAAGGTAGCAGTAGGGACTCAAACCAACATGTTGCAACGCTAAACATCAATATCTGATAGAGAGAGATTCTAGCTCTAGTTCTATCTACATATATGTATAGAAGTGTGTTTTCTCTAACCGAGAGAAGACTCCACTACGTTGTAGCTTTGATTTTATGTTGATTGATTTTTGCCTTGATTTTAAGTCAATTTTGTGAATAACGTATTCATGTATTATTACTTTTAACTTATGACTTTATGACTTTATTACTATTATTATCTATTATTATATTATTGCACTCTCAATTTATCCAAACTATTATAAAGTGTGTTCTTTATTTGGTTGACATTTTTACCATACCAAAGTTCCCTAACACACTCAATGGGTTCACAGTGATTTATGTTAGATTATAGATCAAACTATCACTATAGACAGACTTTTTTGCTTGTTTCTTTCTTTCTTTCTTTCTTTCTTTCTTGTATTGTTGTAAACAAGGTGAACTTACCTGTGACCAGAGCCTTAGTCAGGACAAGGACCACTATAGAGAAGTACATTTTCCTCAGTCAGCGAATCCATAAACCCAGACAACTGCACAGCACTTATACAAGCAGCTACATTCAAAACTCAGCCTGACTGCACTACCCACCAGAGCCCTTACCCACCATTAACTCCTCTCCTCTTTCTCCTCTTTTCTGTGTAATATGAAACAGTAAATGCTCTGTTCCCACTTAGAAACTCCCCCTACACCCTCGCAGTTCTCTCACTCTGTCTGTCTCTCTCTCTCTCTCTCTCTATCTCTGTCTCTCTCTCTCTCTCTCTCTCTCTTTCTCTCTCTCTCTGTGTCCTGCAAAACGTAGGAAATGTCATTTCCTGTGTTCCTGTGAGGAGTCTTGGATGAAGTCCCAGAACCCCAGAAAACTAAAGCAGTGGTCAAATCTTATGGTTTGTGTGAGTGCATGTGCTTGTCACATTGTGTATCATTTTGAGAAGCTCACGACAAAAAGCTGAACATGCAATTCCATTGTCAATGATCCTTCACGGACAGAGAGAATCTACAGATCCGTCTGGTGTTTATGCTCATCTCACTAAAGCGTCTCTCAATGAAGTTTACAAAGAAGCAAATACTGATAATCAGATGTGAACTCTGTGTATGTGCGTGTATGTGTGTGCATGCATTTGTGTGTGTGCAGCTGCGTGCATGCATGTGTATGTGCTTGCCTATGTTGTGTGTGGCGGGACCTCTCCCTGTCTGGACAGAGTGGCATGGGCTTGTCTCTGGCTGTGGTTGTCAGACTGTCCCAGTGGTATGAAGCCTGCTGCTTTATTGGGCAGGCTAAACTGCTGAGGCAGGGCTTCTGCTGGCGCTCCCAGCTCTGCCAAAGCCAAATGGAATTACACAACACATTTAACCCTTCAGGTCTTATATAGGATTCTCTTAAAAAAAACAAACCATGGAATCAGTGAAGGGAAACCTACCAGATGGGCTGATAGGGTAATTTCTTTTTTTGTCTATAACAAAAGAAAATATTTTGAAAAAATAGTAGTATAATAGTTATATTATAACAAAAGTTTGAGCATAAGCCCTGGAACATGATTTTATGTGTGTAGTTGGTCAGTTCCCGTCATTGTGAAATGTTTTATGTCTTCTTACCTAACCAAGATTTCTTGGGATTTCCCTCTTTTTCCTTTACAGACTTCTTCTTTGACCCAGCCTGTAGAGGCTCCGCTCTCCTCTGCCCTGCAGTGGTCAAAACAGGCTATTGCTTCTCGGGGGGGATTCAACAAAAACATACTCAAAGCTACTATGAAACTAAGCTACAATGAGTATGCAAGTATTAACATTCAGATGTGTACATTTAATCTGAGTTTGTGAATCAAGGGAAATCAAGGGGAAGACATTTTAATACTGTATCATTTCTGTTGTCAGATCCCAGAGGCATAGTAGACAATGATTTAAGCTGTTGGATCAGTTCATACAGCAATACAGGATACACACACACACAAACAGCAACTACAAAATGCTGTTCTCTCTGTTTCTGTTTATGAACCCACTCAGGACATATCATTGCTCTCTCTCTCAGTAAGAATTTGTAATTGTTTTATGCACTGAGTAAAGAGTCGTTCAGACCCAGGAAATGTTTTGAGTCAGGTTGACAGTAAAATGATATTGTCATCTGCTCATTGCAGTGTTTTAAGTAAATAAATGAAATCAACCACTAGCAACAAACATTAATATTTTCTTTTTGTCTGTTTATTTTTAACCTTTTCAAGGTGCTTCTGAAAGACAGTCACTGTACTGGCAAATATGTTTTGCTGAATGAAATGCTTTTATTGCTTGAATAAGTCCATTCACACTACTCTGTTTCACAGCAACACAGAAACGTTCTCACAAATTTCCCACTTTAGAAATGGACTAAATTATGAAATTAAACCTAAAAAAAACAGCAATAATCACCTCATTTTCACTTTGACATTGTAGTTGAATAGACCATGGTGAACAGCATCTGCAGATCTTTGATTGACACTATGGGCTTAACAGTATTTCATGCATCACAAAATGCCAAAAGTAGGATTTCTCCAACAAGAAAAGAGAATGAAAACTTAAGCTGGCCTGTCAGTGTTCATATAGCAGCACTGATATTCTCCAAACAATTGGACACTATAGACATACTGTTACTGTTTGCTGTTTCATAATGTACTTTGAACTAGATGGCAATTAGATACTGATCATATACACTAGAAAATATCTTAGCGTCTCACATTCAAAAGATCAAATGGAATGGTAAACTTTTCTGTAACACAATAAATAGCTCAACACTAATGAATCTCCAAAATGGTGAAATATAACAGCAGCAATTTAACAGCATGTCTCAGGGACTTTTTTAATGAAACGTAACTGACAACCATAAACATTCTGAGACTTTTTACACTTGAATAAGTCACATATACAACCACATCACTTTTAAATATAATAAAATATATAATGATCGATACACACTGTGCCTGTGCACATCTTTCATTTTATCAAATGCTTCATTTAGCTACAGTAAATGAGCTGCATTGTCTGAGATATCAGTTATTTGTCTTCTTTCTAGTCAAAGCTATCAGTCTTTGTTCTCACCAATCCATAAAGTCCTCCAGTTCACTCATGGTTATTATATCACGCGGCTGCAACCTGGAGTGGGCTGAATTATCATTTTCATACACTGAGCTTCCTGCAAGATGGCTGTTTGTATCTGGGCATGACTCATATGAGCCTTGTGTGTTGTAATCTGTGTTTATGTTAGATGGTTTGCCTGTATCATAGGCCGTGTCCATGTATGGCGTCTGTTCTGAGTTCTGTACCCTCTCATTCTCTTGATACCCGTAGCTCTGGCTCTCCCTAACGGCCTCTAGGTCCTGGGAGACTGTGGCAGGGACTGACATTCCTGAGGATGACCTGTGGGTGGGCAAGGAGGAGACAGGCACGGGCTGGTAGCCTTGGGGATAACTCTTGTAGCCCTGGTAGAGCACATAGGGCTTGCCAGCTGGAGAGGCCTGGGAGTGGGGCTTTTGCTGTGGCTGGACTTGCAGTTGGGGTTGGAGCTGGGGCTGTGAATAAGCGGGATGGGACTGCAGTCGAGAGCCACTCTGGGCCGACTGACGCACGTTCAGCTGGACATACTTCCCAGTCTCAGGGTCAAAGAAAGTCTTGGTTTTCACCTGGACAGGCATGTCCACTACAAAGTATTGACCTGACCCGGGGTCCTGCAGCACCTTACGCTGGGTCACTGGGAAGGACTGGGCATAGCTTGGCTCCACATGGTACTGTGTCACTGGGACTGGATGGTTGGTATGGCGGAGAGTGGGAGAAGAAGGAACGCTAGCAACTGTTTTGGGAGCAACAGGGAGAGAGACCGGGGCTTTAGAATGATGGGAGGCAATGGGGAGGGAGACCGGGGCAGTGGCATGTGGGGAGGCATGGAAAGATCGGTAAGAGGATCGCAGCTCTGCGTGCGAGGAGGGCACTAGTGCCGGGGCATGACTGAGGGAGATGGGAGG
>CABFOQ010027691.1:0-18144 GCA_900660455.1 Gephyroberyx darwinii | reverse complement strand
GTTGGTATGGCGGAGAGTGGGAGAAGAAGGAACGCTAGCAACTGTTTTGGGAGCAACAGGGAGAGAGACCGGGGCTTTAGAATGATGGGAGGCAATGGGGAGGGAGACCGGGGCAGTGGCATGTGGGGAGGCAACTGGGAGGGAGACCGGGGCTTTAGAATGAGGGGAGGCAACAGGGAGGGAGACCGGGGCACTGGCATGTGGGGAGGCAACTGGGAGGGAGACAGGGGCAGTGGCATGTGGGGAGGCAACTGGGAGGGAGACAGGGGCAGTGGCATGTGGGGAGGCATGGAAAGATCGGTAAGAGGATCGCAGCTCTGCGTGCGAGGAGGGCACTAGTGCCGGGGCATGACTGAGGGAGATGGGAGGGCAGAAATGAGGGGAAGCCAGGACATGGTGGTTGGAGGAGTGTAGCTCAGTGGGGGAGGAAGGAATACTGGAGACAGCACGGACTGGTTTCTCCGCTGGAATAGGGGTGTCTGCCTCAGTTTTAGACAACTCCTTCTTTATTCTCCGAGTGGCCAGCCTTTTTGCCCTGCGTAGGGCTTTCTCACTCTTTGGGGCCACGGCTGGAGGCTTTCCCAAAGAACGGGCCACATCACTGCTGAAACTACAGGCTGACTCTGGCCTATCATAGTCATATAACCCCCTTAGGTCTGCCAGGTCTGCTGCGCTGGTGGCAAAACTTTCCACATCTTCTGACATATTGCTGATGATGGAGCGGGAGTCATCTTCATCCAGAGCTATGCTCCTCCGGGAGTAGGCCTTGTGTTCTGGGAGAGGGGCTGAGTACTCCTGTAACGAAGACCCTGGCTGAATACTCGATGATTCTTTGACAGTGGGAAGTCTGTTCAACCCGATGGCTGTGTCATGATGGATAGGAGTTCCAGCACTGCGTCTCACTCTATTCTGCTCCTCCTCCCCTCTCTCTGACCTCCTCCAGGTCTCCAGAGGAGAGCCCACCCTGAACTCTTCTCCAAAGCTCTTATGGAAGCGTGGTTTGACTGACTTGGTTAAAGAAGAGCCTCTGATGGAGTTATCCTTAACCCTGAACATGCTGGGCTTGACTCCCAGAGCAGGAGAGGAAGTGTTGGAGCGGGGGAGAGACAGGGCTGGAGATGGAGAGGCGTATGGCCTACTGTAGGATCCTGAGTCCTCAGTCGAGTCCACTCTTCTTTGGGGGGGTAAAGGGGAGCGTAGGTATCTATCTCTGGGTCTCCGCTCTGACTCTGTTGAAGTGATGGCATAGTACTGTAGAGCATCCATCCTCTGTGCTGCGCTTTTCTGTTCTTCTCTCTGTTTAGCCCTATTCTCCTCCTCTCTTTGAGCTAGCATCCTTTCTTGTGCTACTCTCTTCTCCTCCTCTTTCTGTACTGCTTGGCGCTCCTTGTCAAGCTGTCTAATTCTCTCCTCCTCAATTTCTTTGGCTCGCTGTTCTCTTTGTTTGGCTCTCCTTTCCTCTTTTTCAGCAGCTCTCCTCTCCTCCTCTCTCTGCGCTGCCATCTGTTCTTCTTCTCTCTGTCTTTTTCTCTTCTCCTCCTCAATCTGAGTGGCTCTCCTCTCCTCCTCAATTTGTTTAATCCTTCTCTCTGCTGCAATTTGAGCAGCACTCTCCTCCTCTCTCTGTTTTGCTTTCCTTTCCTCCTCAATATGAGCAAGTCTTTTTTCCTCCTCCCTCTGTTTGGCTCTCCTTTTCTCCTCAATCTGTGCGGCTCTTCTCTCCTCTTCTTCTCGAGCAGTTCTTCTCTCCTCTTCTTCTCGAGCAGCTCTTCTCTCCTCTTCTTCTCGAGCAGCTCTTCTCTGCTCTGCTTCTTGAGCAGCTCTCTGTTCCTCTCTCTGTTTTTCTCTCCTCTCCTCCTCAAGCTCTTTTATTCTCCTTTCCTCCTCTCTCAGTTTTGCTCTCCTCTCCTCCTCTTTTCGAGCAGCTCTCTCTGCCTCTGCCTGTTTTGCTCTTCTTTCTTCCTCTGCCTGTTTTGCTCTTCTTTCTTCTTCTGCCTGTTTTGCTCTTCTTTCTTCCTCCGCCTGTTTTGCTCTTCTTTCTTCCTCCGCCTGTTTTGCTCTTCTTTCTTCCTCTGCCTGTTTTGCTCTTCTTTTTTCCTCTGCCTGTTTTGCTCTTCTTTCTTCCTCTGCCTGTTTTGCTCTTCTTTCTTCCTCTGCTCTCCTCTCCACTTCTCTCAGTTTTTCTCGCCTCTCCTCAATCTTCAGAGCAATGGCTTCTCTCTCTCTTGCTCTCCTCTCCTCTTCTCTTTGAGCGGCTCTCCTCTCTTCCTCAACCAGAGCAGCTCTCCTCTCCTCCTTTATCTGTTTTATTCTCATTTCTTCGGCTCTCTGTTTTGCTCTTTTCTCCTCTTCTTTCCAAGCAGCTCGCTCTTCCTCTAACTGTTTTGCTCTTCTTTCTTCCTCAGCTTTCCATTCTGCCTCTTTCTGTTTTGCTTTGCTTTCTTCTTCACACTGAGTTGCTAGGATTTCTTGTCCCTGTTTTTCTATCCTGTCCTGCTCAATTTTAGCAGGTCTCTCATTGTCTTTTTGATTTTCTATCCTCTCATCTTTTCTTTGAACCTCCATGTTGCAGATTTTCCCCAAACTTTTATCCATGTCTGGTATTCTGTCTGTTGTAGGGGAAAATAATTGACGTCTTTCAACTTGAATCGAGTTGTCAAGTTGATCTTGATGTCGTGGTAGAGAGGCGTTTCTTGTCTTTTTGTTGATGGAGGAAATTGAGGTTGGTGGTGGCTTGGGAGGATTGTGTGGCTGATAAATGCTTTGGTCTCCCTCTTGGTTGAGTCTTTGGATATCAGCTACAGCCACTTCTTGTTCTCCTCTTCCTGGGTTCTTCAGGGGTGCTGGTGTTGGCTTGCTGCTCTGTTTTAGATCTTGCGTATTTATTCTTCCAGTGTCTGTGATGCCTTCATAAGTTTGGACATCTGGAAGCATTTTTTCTTGTCTCTCTTTCTCTCCCAGTTTGAACATCCCTGTCCTTTTCTGTTCTTTCTCCATAGTTGAGAATACTAAGGCTTTGGGCTCTTTGTTCACTTTGGTGCTGGGCTCTGTCTCTTTTGCCAAGGTTTTCTCTTTCACAGAAAGGTCTTGTGTCTCAGTAGTGAACACCGGGCGTCTACTATGACGAGACTGTATTAGTGGAAAGAATCCTTCTTTTTTGCTGGGAGGAAGTTCCTGCATTGTGTTTGCCCCTTCCTCTGCAGCAATCACTTTTAATCTGGCATAGTCTGCAATGGCTGATATCTCAGGTATAGTGGAGACCTTCTCTTTTGGTTTAGGCTTCACGTCAGGTTTGTAGTCAACATTTTCTTTAACTCCATTATGCCTTGTTGGATATAAATTCTTAACACTCCGTCTTTCCTTTGCTGATAAATTGGATTGATTCTCTGTTTGATGTTTTCTGTAGTGAATAGCTTGACCTACCTCCATCTTTTCACTTCTATTGCTCTGTCTCTCTGTGGGACCATCCCTCTGCTTTGAAACCTTCTTATCTTCCATTTCCATAGCCACATTTCTATCACTTGCTGGACTGGATGCCACTGTTCTGTTTTTAGTTTCATTCAATACAAAGATTTCATTTCTAACACCTTTTGGTTCGCATTCTAAGAGTGGTTCCTTGCTGAGAGAGGCCTTGTCTGGAAATAAACCTGCAATTTCTCCACCTTCAGCTGTTCCCAGTGAACCTAATTCTCTTGCATGCCCTGTGCTCAAACTCTGGGAAAGTTGTTCTTCGTTTCTCTGTGAAACTGTATCTGACATGTCTCCAATATCCGCACTATTATTATTACGGTCATTGTTTGTCTCTATTACCCCTTGCAACTGAAAGTAGTCTTCCTCCATTGGCTGTCTTTTCGTTTCATCTGTTGTGGCCTCAACTCTCTTAATTTTTTCAGGGTTTCCATTTTCAACTTGTGTATTCTCACTGGTTGTAGGTATGTTCTTGTGTTGATCACTGACTCCTAATGAATGGCCCCCCTGTATCACACCATTTGATATACATTGTGCTTCTAAACTGCCTTTTATTGGTTTTAACTCCTTGCTTGCTGGTGTTGGAAGTTTGTCTCTGTCCTCATCTTTTGAGGTGCTCATTTTTCCATCAGGACTTGGTAATGCAACTTGTTTATTTTCACTGACACTGTTTGGGGGAACTTTAATGGTGGGGTATTTTCTTGTCACTTCCTGGTTGTCTTTCTCAATTACTGGCACAACTCGGATGGCAATACTGTCTATATGCACATTTTCCTCTCCTTGACTATTCTCTCTATCATGTGTCCCTGTATACTGCTTTCCCATATACATATATCTGTTTTCATTTGCAGTTACACTGTTTTTGTTCACCTCTGATGGTTCTGAATAGTGCCTCTTTTCCACCAGTAGAGATGCACTCTCTCCAGCTATGTTCCTGTTTTTGGATGAATTGATGCCATACTTTGTCATATCTTCTTTCACTGATGATTGGACATCATGCTTTATTAAACTTTCAACTTCACTTCTGTTGGAATTTTCCTGGTAATTGATCTCTGTGTTCATTGCTTCGGCCACAAACTTCTCATTTAAATCTTGTGTTTGTGTTGTACGTGGCTCGCTCTCTTCAACGTTAACTTCCGATTCATCTTGAACATTGCTCTTTGCTGAGTTTTGGTTCTTATTTGTGTAGTCTTTAGCTTTACTTGTTATAATCCCCTGTTTGAAAAGGAGGGGTTGGGTTTCAGCCAACACTTTATTTTTAGCAGATTCAACAACTTCTTTATCAGCCAGGGGATCTTGGAGTCGTGTTTCCCTTTGGGATCTTTCCTCCTGGGAAATAGTCTTTCTCTCCTGTGTCTTGTCTTGAGGTTCTATTTTTGAGATTTCTTGCATATTTTTCGGATGATTATTCATACCAACTTTAGTTTCATCATTCCTTGCTGTAGGTTGTGTTTCCTGAAGAACCTTTTCCTTTACTACGCCAACAGAAACATGTTTTGATGATTCATTGCCTTTGCTTAGTTCAAGTCCTGAGTTGGGATTATATTTATTGTTAGCACTTGTCTCAGAATTTGTGTGCTCTTTATCTTTTGCTGGAGTTTCTTCTTGGGCTCTTTTATCCACCTGACCATTGTTTATTGATGGCTTTCTTTCTCTTACAGTTACCATTATTCCCATGATCTGCAAGCTGTCATCAACCACATCAATCTCACTCTCACCAGAGACAGGTTTTAGTGAAGGTGTTGAATCTTCAGGAATTGTTTCACTTTTAGTCTTGACCTTGTCTGGTGTTTGAGGTTCAGGTTTTGAGCTTTCTACCTTATTAAAATTGACCACTAAAGCTTCAGGTTTGACCAGTGCTTTAGCCTGTGATGGATCCACTTTCTTCTCATTGAAGAGGTCAGTATTTATTTCACTTTTGCTTTTATGTCCCTCATTCTGTTTCCCAGAATTTTCTTCATGATTTAGGTCCTGTTTTCCTAGGCCGTTAAGAGCCTGCTCTTTATTTTGTGTTGGAGATTTGATTCCAGTTTGTGTCGCTTTCTTCAGTCTTTGTTTCGACCCTTCATCTATGCTCTTGGCATTACTTTCAGTCCATTGTGGTTCAATGGGTGGTTGTATCACAATGTTATTGCTCTTTAGTGGTTGTTGGGGGACTTGAGTAAGTGTGAGTGAGTGTTCTTGTAACTGACTGGTGGTTGTTGAAGACTTTACTGGTACTGTAGCAGAGTTGGGAGGTGAAACAGACTTGGCTGGTTCCCTCTTCATCCCCGAAGGCCCCATCTGCTGCTTTGGTGTAATATTATTGGAGATTGTACTTTCATGTCTTCTAGAGACTTCCTGTGACGGTGGCTTCTGTTGTACATTGTTACTCTGGCCACCCGCTAATTGCTTAGTGGGAATTTTGGGCATAAATCCATCTCGTATAGCAAAACCCTTTTCTTTAATTGCCGAAATCTCCTTTTCAGCATGAGCCTTTATTTTGGAAGTCAGTATCTCCTGCTTGGTCTGAGCTCTCTCTTTGGAAGACAATAGTCTGGGAGGTGGCTCATTTGGCTTGGGTTTTCTTTCAAGAGGGAGGGATCTAGCAAAATCAGAATCTCTTTGCAGTGAAACATTGATGTTATGTTTCAGAGGGTCTAATTTTTCAGACTTTTGATTCATAACCCTGTCATCCTTTATTTTATCAATAACTGTTTCACTATTTGTTCTTTTGTTTTCATGTGTAAGTAAATCATTTACCCTGGATAATTTGAATTCTTTGGATGACTCACTATAAACATATTGGTTTTCTCTGACCGGATCACATTTAATGCTCAATTCTCTCTCCATATCTTCTGTTTTAGCTGTGGCACCTTGCCTTACAGGGTTGTCTTCCTCCTTTGATTTCTTGTTATTCATTGTCTCTTCAACTTTATCAATAGTGAAAGCTGACATTTGAGTGTCATCCTTTGAGGAAACATTGCCGACACTGGATATTTTGCTTCTATTGGTTGAAACTGTATTGCTAAAACCATATTTCTCTCTGACAAGTTCATAATCATTAGGTCCTCTATCAGTTTGACCTCTGCCATTCTTGCTGACAATTGTGTCCTCATTCTGTTGATGCTTTTGTGTTGCCTGATCATGTTCTTTGTACTCTTCATTTTTAGTGAGTTTAACCTTTACAGGAACATCTTTATTTGTAATGTTAACCTCCTTTGTGAAAACTGTATTTCTGACTTTCTCTTTTTGCTCTCCTCTCATTTTCTCCTTTATTCTGGCCAATTCTGCTTTAGCCTTGGCTAATTCTGTTTTAACTTGCTCAACTTTATCTGGCCCATGTTTGACTTGCTCCATCTCTGCTAGTTTTGCTTTTTTAGCTGACTCTTCTTTCATTCTCTCTATTTTAGCTAGCTCCGCTTTGGCCTGTTCTGCTTTAACTATCTCTGCTTTAGCTTGTTCTGCATTGACCTGTCCTGCTTGAATTAGCTCAGCTCTGCTTTTCTCTTCTATAGCTTCCTCAAGTTTAATGTGGTCTGCTTTGACCTTTCCCATTCTAACCAGCTTTGCTTTTTCTTGTTCTGCTTTGGCCTGTTGTCCTTTGATCTGCTTTACTTTAGCTTGTTCTAGTTTAGCTTGCTCTGCTTTTATATGCTCTATTTCAGCTTGTTCTGCTTTGATCTTTTCTGCTCTGATTTGTTCTGCATGTATCCTGCCTGCTTCAGCTTGTTCTGCTTTTATCCTTTCTCTTCTGGCTTGTTCATCTATAGCTTGCTCCACTCTGGCCCGCTCTGCCTGCTCAGCCATTGCTACTTCAGATTTGATTTGGTCTTCTTTTATCCTCTCTGCTTCTTCAGCTTGTTCTGCTCTGACCTGCTCACCCTGCTCTTGTTTGCTGTGTTCTGCTCTACCTTTCCCTGTATATTTTTCTGCTTTAGCTTGCTCTTCCTTTACCTTCTGTACTCTGGTTTGTTCTGCATTTGTCTGTTCTTCGCTGGCCTGCTCTGCCTGGTCTTGTGTCTGCTCTTCTCTAGCCTGTTCTGGTTTAAAATGCTTTGTTTTGGCCTCAGCCTTCTCCCAGACTGCTTCTGTCTGTTTGGCTCTGTCCTGTTCTGCATTGACACCCTCTGTACCAGTCTGCCCTGATACAAATAACTCTGTTCTAGCCGACTCTGCTTTGGTCTGTACCACTTGAGCCCGCTCTGCATGCTGTGCTTTAGCCGGCTCTGCTTTCATCTGTTCTTCTCTGTTCTGCTCAGCATTGTCGTCAATATATTGTCTATCCTTCACCTGATTTGCCATTGTAGGGGGAGATGATTTGTCAGGACTAGATGATGAATTTGTCTGCATATTGTGGTCATACTGTTGTTTAGCCTCTTTTTGTTGAAATCTCAACACTTCATCCTGGTTGAGTAATGGCACATATTGTTTTCTCTGAGCAGTTTCTTGTGTGCAAATGGTGTTTTTATCTTCATTAGAATAAATTGTCTGCTGTTTTCGGTATTCTTGCTCTCCACTTCCATGTGTATGATAACTCTGTGTCAGATAATTCTCTTTCATTTTATGTTCCTCGTTGTGCCCATAGTAGTTTTGAAGTTTGTATTTATCCTTTAATACTCCAGGTTGCTGTTTTTCATTGGCCGGAGTGTCTTGGACTACAAAATCATCAAGTGGAGCATATTGCTGCAGTTGGTTTGAAAGGTTGGGATTGACCGATGTGTGATAAGGACTGTGGAGCATAGCCTTTTGTGGATGAGAAGAGGTTCCTTCAGCCAAACTCTCACTCAACTTTGTGTTCTCTTGTTCTTTATTTACATTCTGCTTGTTTTCTCCTCCATATTTGTCTCTTGGTGAATGGAATTCATCCTTTATCATAGCTACTCTTTGGAAAGACTGTGCATGTTGGTCTTTCTCTGTCAAAGCAGATATATCTCCTTTCCATGGAGAGGTAGCTTCTTTCAGACCCAGCATCTCTGCGTCTTGGCTACTTGTGTTACTGACACAAACCTGCTGTTGCCACCTGTCCTGAGAGGATACATCACTGCAACCATATTTGTTCTCTTTGACTTGCTCATATCTATCCACTTTTGTGAATCCCTTCACTATTGATTCACTGAACATTTGCTCAGTATTTGCCTTACTTATTTGATATTCTCTGTTTTGATTGATATAGTCAGGATTTAATCTGGGCGTGTCTATAGCTGAGTAGGATGGTTTAGGGCTCAGATTAGTTTTTGGGCGGGGCGAAGTAACCATGGACAGTGAATTTGGGACACCTGATTTATTGGAGTTTGCCTGCCTGTATACATCACCTGCCAGGATTTCCGTTTTATCAATCTTGCCTTGCTTATAGGGAGTAAATGATGATAAGTCTTCATGGAGATTCTGTCCATTAACCAGCTTATTGTTAGTGTAATTTTCCTGCATGAGGCTACTGAACCCAACATGATGAACCATCTCCCCTTGCATCTGAGCTGTCAAATAATCACTTGAAGTGTATTCTGAATGTTGGCCTGTATGTGCAGTTGTAGGTTGGGATGTTAATGCCATAAGTGGCAGTCCAGGGCTATGATGTTCTTGTAAAAGCTGATGTGATGTGGCATCTGTCGTGCTGGATTCCTGTACAATCACCTGGGGAATTTGGATGTCTCGGTCTGGGAAATCAGGAATATCTATCACAGTGTCTTTGGGTACATTTCCATCCTGGTTATAGGGCTGTTTGTTTTTGTCCATTATCTCTATGCCTTTAAATTTGGTAGGACTGTAGGTGCTTTTCACTCTCTTTCTGTTGTCTTTGAGGTTGAAGAGGAGACTTGTGGCCCTGGATTTGTAGCTGGACATCCTAACATCAGGAGTGGCTCCCCTGCTCTCAGCCCGTACAGGGGGGTGTTCCACAGTTGGGGGTGAAACCGCATACTGCTGGACCTCTGATGTCTCTGTTTCTTGATGTGTATGGATTACTGGTGTCAGCAGCTGACTGATGTTGAAGGGAGTTGTGCTGGTGTTACTGCTGACAACATTTTGCGCCACTGTTACTGCAGCATTGTTGTTGCCAAAGGGAATGAAACTATCCTTACTGTATAATACTCCCTGTTGATTTGCTGCCATCTCAGTTTTAATGTATTGCTCTGATGTCATCGTTGTGAGCTTTTTCTGGAGGTCACCGATAGAGCTGAAGGTTTCTTGGACACGTCGAGACATCTCAATGGTAGGTGAGACAGTTGATGGGCGTTGTGATGGGAGCCTGTTAGTTCCCAGGCCCTGTGTCCGTTTCCAGTGGGGATAATGTCCAGCCAACTCTGACTCACAGCGCTTCTCGAGGGCAGAGGCTTTTGTTGAGGTGAAGGTTGGAGGAGGGTGAGGAGCCATAGGTGCAAGGATTTTCCTCTGAGGTCTAACCCCCCTCTCCTCAAACATGGAGGGACCCTGTGGTTGGGCCCCTAACGTTAGCTCCTTGTACATAGGTGTCTCATACCATTTAGGGAACTCTGAACGGGGCATAAACCCTGAGACATGTTGGAAGGGAAACCTGTTATGGTCCCTCCACACCTTGAAGGGGCTAAACTCACTGTGCATAAAGAAGTTAGGGTTAGAGTTGACCTGTGTGGACATGCTGTGTTTACTATGGGAAGATCTCATAAAAGAAGATGCAGAATTCATGTGAGCCACCGTAGTAGCTACTTCAGAGGAGTAGAAGCTGTTATCTTGGGATGAGAAGGGGCTAGTTGAGGGGAAAGGACCCCTGTTAAAGTTTTGGTGGTATGCTGTAGAGAATTCAGAAAGTTCCCTCTCGATGCTCATCAGAGCTGATTTGTCCCAGGTTGTCTCATTATTCCACTCCCCGAGTTTACCATCCACCCCACCTCCATCTCTGTAGCCCTCAGAGTTAAAAGCCTTGATGAGAGAGGAGACTCTGGAGCGGCTCCTGCGTTGCTGTGAACTAAACTCTGTGGCTCCATTACTAAGGAAGGAGAGATGTTCTTCCCTTAAAGATTTCTCTTGCTGTGGCATTTCCATAAAGGAGTGCTGGAATGTGGCAGAAACCCTCCCTCCTGTCCTCCCCTCCCCATAGACCCCCCACTGTGGATCCCCCCGGGTCTCAGGCCCATACATTCCTTTATGGATCCAGTCCTGTCCGTACTGCTGCACCCTGAGACTGAAGCTCTCAAGAGCAGCTCTCTTAAGTTCCTCCCTCTCTCTGTTCTCTTTGTCCCTGTCCTGGTCACTCTGGCTAAAGGCCTGCTGCCTCTCTCTCTGGGTGGAGGGGGATGAGCAGCAGAGGTCTGAGTCATTATAAACAGCATCATCTCCAATGCAGAGACTCCTGAATGCTCGGTCGGTCAAATTGCTGACCTCACGATCTGTCTCATCCAGAAAGGACCCACCGCTGGAGGTGTCACTGTAGCCGCCATCGCTGTGCTTTCGATGCCCGCCATTCCTTCGGCCTGAGTGACGCTTCTCCACTGAAGTCATGATGCCGGCTCACTCACACAGAGCTCTGGCTTCTGCTCAGTTGCTCAGTCATTCATGCAAACTCACACACAGATCTCAAAATTACAAAGACTCTCTGCCAGCAAAGTTTCACTACCCAGAGTTTGGGACCCCCAGTCGGGATGTTTGACAGCAGGTAGCTCCTAAGACATTGTGCTTTTGAGTTGTCCTCTGTCCAAAGAATTCCTAGAATTTGTTACTTTCCTGTAGGAGAAGAGAAAGGACAATTAGTCATCATCATGCAGGCATCTAGGAAAAAACATTTATCACTAATCAAAGTAATTTGATGGTTGTGTTTTCATATGGTGAAAACATATGATAACTTTTATAGTCATTTAGCCTTAATATGGAAAAGAAATTCTATTGCTACCCTAAAGGGTGATTTCTAATGTTGTTTTTAATTTCACTGATTGTTGGCCTTAATGAGAATCTTTTTTCTGTCAAGTAAGCAGCAATGTACTGTATGTGGTTCTGAAAACAGCCTTGTAAATCCTCCCACTCAATCACAGTGACCTTCAGGGACATGTGGTAAATACAACTATGGTGTTGCTGGGCACAGTAAAGACAGAACTCTGCCTCACGTGAGTTATTTTAGGAACAGAGGAGGCTTCCCATACAAACTCAGATGATCTCTCACACACACACACACACACACACATACACACACACACACACACACACACACTCACAAACACCACATGCTTGTAATAGTGAGTAGAAAGGATTCGTACATGTCCAGTCATCAGTGGTAAATTGTCATTGTATATAATTTTGATATATTAAAAAATTGAGATTGACATCAGTTTAATAACATTCAAAGGTAAAAGTGAAAAGCACCTTATTTAAAATGTATTCAGAGTAAAGTTACTGAGTTACTTAAAAAAACAGAATGTCTTTCCTATGCAATACAATAATTGAGTTTCTGGTGCGATGCTTATAGAGAGCCTAAAAAATTTCTGTAACAGATGCAATTTAAAATGCAGTGAAGAACAATATTTAAGTCAAATCATATTTAAGTAGAGGTAAAATTATTGATTTAAAATTCTCAAAAAAGTACAAAAAAGCTACTCAATACAGTCACACTTATTTTAATTTGTTACTGCCCTTAGGAGAGAGCTTGCATATCTCCCAGTTGTATCTAGTCTGCTATTTCAATACAACTTTGTAGTTGTCAGAACCAGAGAACTAACCATAGATATTTCCTACAGTTTAGTTTGCACACTAAGAGGCAACATAAGGCAACGTCATGGGTATGTTCTGGTTAAATTTACTGCAGCTGCCAGGCAGCCTTCACCTTGCCCAGAATATCTAGTGGTTCATTAATACCTCCTGACCTGGGAGCCATCCATCTCATACGTATCTACAGAACATCACAGACACAACACTGTTGTACTACCAGGTTACATCAACAACAGACCAAACGAGTGTAAAAACGAAAGGATGTTAAATAAACTCAAGTCATGCAACACCTTTCTCCTTCCACAAAAAAACATCATCTTATCATCTTCTATTGGATGTACACAGACAATCTAATTTTTAACTCTATGTGACTCACTCTATAGCTGGTCCTTCAAGACACAGTAAGCATGGAAAAATAGAAATAAAATATAAAATTGAAATCCATAGAAACTTTTTTATATATCTGTGCAAATCCAGCCTTTGCATCTCCAAGTACACATTTTGTTTGTCAGAGAAGGAAATATCCACATACTCCATGTTAGTACACAGAGTCTTCCAGTACAACATCAAGTCTACATGTTGCAGTCCAAATCATGCACAGATACGGTAACTGTCCATAATTTGAGGCCCTTTTTTCTGTGCCCTTAATCTTATATGTCGAACTGTCAGGGTGATTTCTGTTCATCTGTGCATGCAGCAGGTTTATTTTTGTCTGATGAAGGGCCTCCAACTCTAAAACCTGACACCGGAGGCCTTGTTTCAGAGGGCTCTCTGGTCCAACGGTAGACTGAACAACAGCAAAGCCATCATTATTAACAGCAGAAAGGATGTGACGAAGCGTTTATAAATGTCAGTTACTGTCAGTGGAATAAAATAAAATACTGTCACTGAAATAAAATACTGCACAATACCTGTGATACGTGAATGTGTAAGATCCTTTGGAGAGTACTGTAGTGAATTTTGTCACATAACTGCATGGAAAGTGCAACCTACAAGATAAAACGTGTGGAAAACAAGAATGTATGCAAGTAAGTATGGTCAGGTATGTCTGTTGTTTTTTTACTTCCTTTTTGAGGCTTGAAATTCTTTTCTTTTCTTTTTTTCAATTCTACATCTTCCTTTATGAGCAACAATTTATGTATTTAGAGTGAACTCCGGCCTGTCTTACCTTCCAGTTTTATATTCCATAGTCAATGTTGTTGTTTTTTTGTAAATCCTCAAAAAGCTCTCTCTCCCCAGAAAGGCCTTGTCAAGCCGCTCCCTCCCAGTCAGTGCACACAACCCTTCTGGCAGCTCTGTCTCTTTCCATTGACAAGAATCCAAAGCAGAAACCTCTATATGGTCCACACTCAGGTCTTTGAGCATCCGACTAGAAGCACTGGGACTCAGGGCAGGTGACCAGACAGAAATAGAGGAGTTGTCCCAGAGAGAGTGTCCACCATTGGGGACAGAATGAGGGCTTGAGCTAGCATGGGGATCTGCGAGGTCCTTTGGTGTCGAGTGTCAGATGGATGAAACTAACAGCCTCTCAACTATTTATAAATCTGGACAGCTAACTGTTGACCATTAGCAGCTAAAGCTAACTGTCAGCACCCATGAAAATGTTGCAACTGGCTGAAAGAGCTTGTCCGATCTAAACCAAGACAAAAAAAATATTTCCTCTCGATGTGATATCATAGGGGGTGAGGGGAAGGTCTAGGTTGGGTGCCCCTCAGGGAGACATAAATAACTTATTGCCTCACACTGAAGTACCACACTCTTCGTTAAACAGAACTGACATGCTCTACAGAGAGTGTCAACAAGAGGCTCTTAGTCACCCCCTACCTCCCCACCCGACCCCCACAATCACCACCATAGATTAGACTTAGTTTTGCACTACTTGTCCAGTCATGTCTTTCCATGAGCCACACCACATCTTTCTATTAAATTCCATATATCTGTGTTGTTCATTTCAACATGGATCTTCCACTGTCCAGTTAGACTTGGGGAGAGAGGAACTGGAGGTCTGATCTCCCTGGCTACAACCTCACTTACCCCGCAACAGAAAAGGCCATGAGGCAGAGGAAGGGGAGGGATCATACCTCCCCTTTTTACCTCCCCCTACAGCCCACTGCTATAATAGGAGATTGCTGTAGCAGATACTTTCCTGGGATTCTTGGCGGGTGCAGGGCTGGCCTGGCTGGGTGATGGACACACACACATGGCCTCTAATGGAGACGCATGCCTACACATGGGCCCACACACACACACACACACACACACACACACACACACACACACATATACACACTTGGATTTATGTACAAGTCACTAAAAAAAGGGAAAGGCTGAGATCGTCCCCTTCTAAGTGCACTTTTTCCTCCCTTATGGCCACCCTCCTCTATGACCAAGCCCTGCCTTCCACCACATGCCCTTTTCATCCACCACTTTCTCTCCATACTAGGGTCTCATCAACCATTGTCATCCTGCTCTAAATTTTTTGCATTTACATGAGAGCTTAATTTCACAAATTTCAAACATCCTCACCCAGAATTAGCAACTCCAATATCATCCCGTTTTGCTACTTATCTAAGGCCTTCGATACAGTGAGATTGTTTCAAAAAATACCGTTTTGACCATATTTTACTAAAAGACTCCATCAAAAATGACTCAGTTATATATATACATATATATACATATATATATATATATATGTATATATATGTATGTTTACCCCAAAACAACTGTGATATAATATGATGCTTGATTCTCCTAGTGAGGTTTGAAACAAAGTGCTCTTGGGGTAGCTGCCGCACAAGTTTCTTGCTCTCCAAGACCCTCTAGTGGACGCACTGAGTACAGACGCTCACTTCCACTTGGCTGTGGAGTGACCTTATGCCTTGTGATGCTGTTGCATATGGTATTGCAGACACCACACTTTGTGCCATCCCATGAGTTTTGTTCAGCGCTATTTTACCACACAAACTTTGCATCACCATAGTTTTATTGTATTGTGAACCTATTCAGGACTGTAAGCATTGATCACCCAGGCTGAGGATGCTCTTTCCTATGCTGAGTAAGGAGGAGCAAAGCTGTGGTTATGTGGCAGACAGCAGACGAGCGCATTAGTTGCTGCATTAAGATATGCTTCGTTTGTATTATCTCCATTCAGAGATGAGCTTAATTGATTCTAATTGATTGGGTTATTGATCACCTCTGATGCAGGAATTAAAAGCAGTGATGACAGTGGGTGTTTCGGCCCTTCACTAACCTGGCCCTGAATGCACTCTTGTTCATATCTGACTTAAGAAGAAGTTCGATCCAGGAACAGCAAGCACCAGATCCAGTACCCAGGGTCCAGCAAAAGCTCTCTATGTGCATATCTGTCTTGCATGAGCATACTGTAACTGGTGTCTTTTTTTGTGGGCATACATATGTTTGTGTGTGTGTGTGTGTGTGTGTGTGTGCGTGTGCATACATGTGTGTGTGTACGTGTTATGCCTCCCTGTTTCAGGACATATTTCCCCACATCCCTGCAAAATATTTCATTACTGCAACAAAAGAAGCCCATTAACTGCACTGTAAGAACAGAGTTCAACTGCTGTCCCCCGTATTCACCATGTTTGTCTGCTTTTCTGGCCGCTCTCCAGCTAATTTGATATAACAATGCTCCACAAAACCGCCTCAGGACTTTTTTTAGGTGACAGAAAATTATCAATGATGCCACATGCACAGCTGAATGTCAACACCAACTTGACTTGTTTATGAAATATTAAAGCAGTGAATTAGGGGCACCATGCAGAACTTAATGATGATCGGAGTCATTATAACTTCAGCATCCTTTGTTTTGGCTAATGATTAAATTCCAAAACTACTGTATTCAATTTTGGAGACATTGAATGTGTTTTCTATATCTTTTGTATGAGTTGGCTGGATTCCGTTGCCCATATTGGTACATTTATGGAAAAAGGAGCTGATTTGTATAAGGATATTGTGTTATCGTTAGCTGCCATGTCATGGGGCTTAACATCTTTGCTCTGGAGCTCTCTCATGACTTAAAGCAACATCATTATATTAGCAGATGATGTTTTTGATAATATGTTGTTGGGAGTAGATACAGTAGAATACCTACTGTATAATAGGTCTACCATATTTATTCTACAAAATAAATGAATGAATGAAAACAGCCCAGAGTAGGTGCTATGTTGAGCTTACATTTTAAAACTTTATTTTCACTAACTTTTGAAAATGCTCATTCATTTGTATGGATGGTTCATATTGGCATGTAAAAGAAGCACAGGACATCTTAAAAACATATGAGTAGGAGGGTGACTCAGTCAGTGAAAGTCTCACTTTATTAGTATATTTACAGCATGCACAACATGTTGGAGTGAGAGAGAGAGAGTGAGAGAGAGCGAGAGAGAGAGAGAGAGAGAGAGGTTGTGAGTGCTCAGTACTCTGTGTACCACCAGGCACGACTTCTGACATTATCTCCCTCCTCTATGTCACCAGGGTGTCGCCTCATCAATTATTGAACCAGTACTTCGTGGTAATACATAATTTCTTATCAATTATTCATGATAATGTGTGTGTAGTTTACTTAATTGTGTTATTGACTATCAAAAGTAATTTCCTGAAAATCCTCAAGGACGCAAATTGAATCAACCCGACTACTGGTTGTGTGCTCTGCGGTTAAGTATTCTCAATCTGATCAGCTGATCCTTTATTCAAGAGTCATTCTAGTGAGGACAGCAGAAAGAAGAGATAGTCAGGGATTAATGAATGAATAAATAAATGTAGCTATTACTTGTGATAAACTGCTGTATGAAGAGCCCTGAGGTGATGAAAGATGATATATTTTAAATGTAAATTCAACATCAATAAATAGCATGCATCATGTTTAATGGGGTTTATTAAAGAAGTGAGAGAAACAGAGAGAGAGAGAGAGAGAGAGAGCGTTCCTAAAAGTAAATAAATAATAAGAGTCACGATTGCTCTCCTCTCCCGGCTTTAAGGGAAGCTGATAAATAATGTATCAGAACAGATGGCTGGAGCGAGAGGCAACAGGAGAGGAACATGAGCGACTACATCTTTAATTGTTTTAAAGAACATGTCACAACAGGACTAGAGTGTTCCCTGTCTGCTAGAGCTACAGATGTGCTAACAGAGTGAAAGGGACACCACTGCTCAGTCACTGTGTCTGCTTTAGCCTGCCTGGGGATCACAGATGAACACTGTATTCTGGCACATGTACACATTTACATTGAAAATGGCTGATTAATATTAAAGTGCACTTTCACTGTCAAATAAAAAGAGTGAAAAATGAGACGATTGTTTGAGAGCCCATTAGTGACCTGATGGCATGAACACTATTGCCAAACTCCTGTGAAATCCTGAATCTCCTACCATCAGTACAACACTCACGGTTTACATGCATTAACATTCCCAATGTGAACCTCTGTCCTCTTTAGGAGAAAGAGAGAAGTTGTGTCAGGATTACTTTAATTCACATTATCAAATAGGTGTGAAGTCTTTGTTTCACACACATCGTATCGACCCATCAAATAGTGTCCAACAGTGCATGAAGAAATATATAGTTCCAAAACCACACTTGTGCTTTTAAGGGGACAACACAGCCCCAAATATTCAGCGTTTCTCACAAATAATATTATATTACAGTCAAATAAATATTTAATGGTTGCATCCATACATTATATCAGCAACAATGCTTCTTTCCAGGCTGTTTCTGGAGTCAGTCAATAGTTGTGCTTAGTTGCTTAGGACCAGAGTAGAAGAGTAGTAATAACAGGCACGATCACACAGAATTAGAGTATCAGTACATCCACGTGGGCCATATGTCCGCCTCACTTCTTCTCCAATGGTTCTTTGGAGCAGTGAGGGTGTTTGTCAGGACTATTGCCTAGCACCGGGGCCTTGGTGGCGGGGCTAGGACTGGCGCTGTCTCCTCCTCTTCCCACAGATCCAGGGACCTCGATGGCAGGACCCACTGTAGGCCTTCCCACCCCAGCCGCGGTCACTCCGACT
>CABFOQ010027690.1:0-11857 GCA_900660455.1 Gephyroberyx darwinii | reverse complement strand
GGGTATTTAGATGACGGGTGGACGGCGGTTGGTTGGTCGGTGGCGTTGGCGTCGAGAGGGGAGGGCCCCCCCCAGGGAACGCCTCCGCCAACACATAACTCAGCACCTGAGGGCCACAGCCGGGGAGCAGGAGTAATGAATGAAATTTTCATGGGGCCCAGAAACCCTCAGGATTCTTACTGTTGTAATAAAGTGGAGCTCCCTCGTGTGAATTATGTTTTACTGGTGCGCCAGGCCCGGCTAACACCACCAACCCTGATTGATTCTAAAATCTGACCTCATTTCAATAAGGAGCTCTCCTCAGAAATAACTTCCTCCCTGAGTGATCCGTGTTCAAATCCATAGCATCCCATGTGGTCATGCTCAGTGTTGAATTAACGCCAACACTTAAATAACATTGTATTTATCGCATTCTTACAATATCCATTTAATTTCATGTTATTAACTATACAGTCGCCCCATATTCAACCCCTTTATTTTTCACATATTGTGTGTATTATATTACATCACTCTCCAATTAAAATATGTATTATGAAGTCACAATGCTCTTTTGATGCGCTTATGATGCCTCATAATTCCTCATGAGCAGCACTTCAAGTAAATTAATTTGTTACCGTTTGCAGTTACATCTACCATTTTTTTTTTTTACCCACACAAATAAGAGATTGCCCAAACCGTTTTGACCTCTAAGAGGATTTAGCGAGTGATGTTACACTATGAATAATGTTTTTCTTTTTCTGTAATTACATCGGGACGTTATTGGTCTCTTGACAATAAAGCAGATCAATTCAGGATTTGCCCCTCGTGACCGGAGATCCAGACTCCCTCTATCACTAAGCTCAGGTAATCGCGCAGGCCCGGGAGGGTGTTTGAATTCTCATTTGAAATCTGGACAGTGTGGCCCCCATCTGTTTCACACAGGCCCCTCTGAGCAACCTTTGATATCGCACATTATTTGACGGGGACAATATTTGGCTAATGGACCTTAAAGGGCTCATTTGTTGGAGGCAATTATTCAGCGGCGACGTTATCTCTGAAGTTGCCATGTTTTCGCCCTCGAACAGGGGGGGAAGACTATTTGGTCTTCGCTTTTGAGGACGCGTTTTGACTGTGGGGCATCAGAAAAACATCCCATTTCTTGTGCGGTTTGCCGCCAATAAAGCGGGGAGGCAAGACTTTAGGGGGAAGCCATCTGCCCGGATTCTCAGTATGCAGAGCCGAAGGATCAAAACAATCAGCTTGCAATGTAACAGTGGTGGGGGGAAAAAGACAATCTCAAAAAATGAAAGGAAAGCAATAGACTGGGTCAGCCGTAGACGTCCTTTTCGGTGGCCTGAGCCTTCGCATCAAAATGGAGATTGAAAAGCTCCCCAAAAAAGCTGAATGCACAATGATCATATGTCTTTTTCCTTGCAACAGAGGCATAATTACAGATGACCTGGCTCCATTTATCCTGTCTCAGATTCGCCAAGTCCTGCAGTTTTCCTCCCTCCATAGGAGTCTAATTATCTTCCTTTCTCCGAGTCCCTCTCAACTACACAGTCCCATCCGGTCGTACTAATTTGTCAATTTCTGCCAACATTTGAACCTATACATCAACAGTAGCAACGACGCTAGCTAAATGCCTATTAGACGCGTCACCCGCAGTACCGCTAAAATAAATTCCCTCAAAGGAAGCCGCGACGTGTTGACAACTGACAACTCGACATGTAAGGACATTAAATATCAAATTCAGCTTTCGGCACTCAACTATTTTGGATTTTCCAAACCTGCACCGGATTCCCTCGCTCATCCTCCACCAAGGGCTGATCAGTGGAGTGCATTTGAAAACAGCCCTTAGCCAAGCTGAAAGGAGACTAAGACGGGGAGGGGGGCGGTTGGGGGGGAGAATATCAAAATGGCTACAGAAGATGACAGGCCCAATGTGTTGCGAAGCCTGGATCTCTCAGCCTTATCCTTTGTGATTCCCTTCCTTTTTTTCCCCAGCATATCAATCCTCCCCCCCAATGGAGGGATGCAAGAAGAGACAGCTCTTCCTGTTTCTCCTGTCTCTATTAGCTCCCTGGTGGATCTGCCTGATGTGAAGTGACTCCAGTTAATCTCTTGCTAAGTTTGTATGTTGTACAACTTGCCGCGATTTAACTCAACTTTTCATACTCTTGGACTTTTTTTTTTCCCAGTCACACCGTGGTGCAGCGGCACTCCCGCATCAGACGACGAAGGAAGCAATGTAATATCATGGCCTCGCACGCACGGACTCGGTAATTCAGTCAACGCCATGAGGGCCAGCTGCAGTTTAAAAACTGCTTATCCCGGCTGAATCCAGATGGGAAATCATTCCCAAACCCGTTCCCTTTCATAAGCGCTCGTCAGGGGCTTAGCTGCACTGTGTTTATCTCGGCGCAGCCCGTGCACAAATCACTTTTCAAAACGGTCAAAAGAGCAAATAAATGATCGGAGTGACGCCGAGGCCGCGGCCGAGCCCTCCGTCCAGTGGGGTCGGCTTTCCAAATGGAGTTCTCTGTTATCAATATCACTTTCTGCGAAAGAAAATAAAATAAAAGTTGGTTGATGTGGGGGAATAATGGGACCAAGAGGTGATCTTGGTACCTGCCATGCATAAATACACCATCCTCATAGGCTTTACGGTTGAGCAATGTTTAGCTCCCTTTTGCCTAGCATCAGGATAAGTCCAATTGACATAAAGAGCAGCATCCAATACCTCACAGAGAGTGATTTTGAAAAGGACCGAGGTGAGTGCCCCGCCGAGCTCGCTCCCCCCCTGGATTCATACTGTATAACGGTGCAACTGCAATGAGCAACGCCTGGCTCCGTCTTGCAGCGTATTTCAGAGCAGTTGCCACGGAGATGGCGTCATAACACGCCACGCAGATATAATGGAGCACGATCTAAGGGATGCTCGCCAAGTTTTCCCCCGGTCCCTCGGAGGATGGGTTGGGGGTGCGATCATCACAGGGGGATTAGCTAGACTATTCCGCAGGGTCCTCCCGACGCTCAGAGAGAGCAGCCAATTAAAACATGAAGGAGGAGGACGGGGCGCTCTATACAAAAATAAAAAAAGAAGAAGAAGAAGAGGTGAGATGTAAAGACTTTCGGGTTTTTCTTGTACATCAACCGTGTCGTCTTCTGCTGTGTGGTGTGTCTGAAACAGGGAGTTAAAAACCTCTCCATCCTGAGGGGCTTTGAACCCAAAAGCGGTATGAACTGCGCGCCTAATTTGCGGTTTGACGCCACAACCGATTCCCGTCAAGCCCGCGTAGGTCTCGCATGAGAGGCCGCAAAATGACAAATGTGTTTCTATGGTATTCTATGGTATGTTTACCCATGCCACATCCAACAGCCTTTGTGTGTATTTGTCTGTGTCTGTCTATGTTTTGTGTGTATCAGCGTTACTAGGGTTAGAGCGATATACGTGTCCTTTATTGTCCTTTTATTAAAAACGGGATCTGGTCCAGTCAGTGTGGTCCACCTCTGTTATGATGAATGTGATGCAGTTTGATTGATTACATATTTATTGTAGAATGGATCAATGCTACACTGGCTGTCTATGGGAAGCCCTTAATGTGAATTGATTCTAATGTGACATTTTCATCAGATTCCACACAAGTATGCATGAATTTGTACAAGTATGTAAGTAATTAAGGTCTGATCTTCATCTAAGTCATAAAAATACATGTTTTTATTGAACATATTGTTCAAACATTAAAAGCTTAAGCTCAATAACCTCAACCAGACGTTTCCTGTAGTTGCTGATCAGACCTGCTCAACGGTTAGGAGGTTTTTTGGACCGTTCGTCCTTATAGAACTGCTTCAGTTGATTGATATTTTTGGGGGTGTCTTGCATGAACGGCTTGCTTCAGGTCATGCCTCAACATTTCAATAGGGTTAAGATCAGGACTGTTGACTTGGCCATTCCAAAATGTGAATTTTCTGTTCTGATTTGTTACATGCTACATGACCCACATCCAAACCTCGAGTCCAAAAATATCAGTATTGGTACTGCACTTCAAAAACAAGTCAAACAAAAAATGGTAGGAAAAGGTGGCCACATACATCAGCGTCTCAACAGACAATGCTGCCTTCACCCTGGCACAACTTTGGACCCATGTCACATTTTAGCGTGAAGCTGTCAGAGGGCATCAGATGACAAGCCAGCCCCATTAGCACGGTTTAACCGCTCATTAGAGGCAGGGCCTGCACAATTAAAGGGCTTGCATTCAGCACCATAGCATCAACACCCACGAAGATCGGAAATGTTAGCTGGACCCCCTTCTTAAAAAAACGGTTGAGGCCCACGTTGAACACGAGAGACCAGGAAAGCTGTTTTTTAAGAGCGTCTTCTTTTGGCGTGCTTCTAACCATGTCACTGATATCAAACAGGTGCCGGGGAGAGGAGTGACAGTGCCTGCAGCCGCTGTGAAATGAAGTGATTAGCCATCTTAATTAGCTGTCGTCTTTGGCCCTGGCCTTCTCTGCATGATGGAAAGTTGTGCTCCGAGGATCGATCTGGAGAAAAACAACAGCCACCCAGGAGCCTCCTCTCAATCGACGGTTCCCGAGGCTGAGAAAACAGGAACGCTCGTGAGGGTGGGCAGGCCAGTTAGGGGTAGAGGACACCGTGCCCTCTCTATTGGCATCTGCTCATCGAATGCATAGGCGTTACAGTTCTTGCTTTTTAGATCAACTCTTGTTGAAGTTGCCACCTTTAACCTCCTCCATGAAACGATGCAAATGGAAAGCATGCTGCGATATTTAGAGGGGCTGACCATTGCGGTCCAAATCTTTTTGACTGCTTCAATTCTGAATGAATTTCATTTTAATAGATATAAACACCAAAACTCACCCTTTGACAAGTGTTTGAACATCAGCGAAGGTTTTTCAAAGATCTTTCCCTACCAGTGAATATCATAATACTCTTGACTCTGCATGGGCATGTTTTGACAATTTGCTATATACCCCCTAGTAATAAGGTCAGTTTGGTGATGTAGGCCACAGCTGACTATAGGCTTTGAAGGTGGGGGGCAGGGGTTGGGGGTGCTGTGATTATGATGATTGACATGAATGGGAGTAAAGACATTATAGAGACATAACAACAGATGATGATCCTAAGCATTCAAGCAATTTTTCCAAAGAATGGCTCAGGAGTTTAGTGTTTTGGATTGGCCTGACCTAAATCCAATTGCGATATTTGGCAGGACGGGTTGTTCACGCGAAACAGCCCTCAAACTTCACTGAGTTGGCCGAATTCTGTGAAGGCCTGGACGCACTGGACGCATCATTTGATTGACGTGCCTCATTTGACGCACCTCATTTGATGCGCCTCCTTTTACGCGCCTCATTTGACTCTTCCATGGTGCACTTCAAGCAGCAAATTTAAAGCGTCAACAGGACAACTATTGATTTTCACAACCGCGATGGGTGCTGTCATATTTTCTATATAAAGACATAAAGGTGTTTTATACCCCGCTATACAGTCTGTTCATTATAACCTAGTTGAAGACCAGCTATTATTGTCTATATCTGAACTGTGTGCTAGCTATAGCTAAAATTGGTACCTGCTAGCCTATAGTTTAAATAGGTAAGAAGTTCACCAATTCTAGAGATAATTCAGTTGAACAGCCGTGCTTCGACGCTCGAAAATCGGAACAAGTTCGGAGTAGACGCATCCAGGTGGTTTGACGTGTCACTTGACGCATTTGGTGCACATTCAGCAATTGAAAACAACTGGTTTGTTTGAAAATGTGCACGTCTGATGCATTCAATACTAAGCATTAGTAAGGAAGGAAGGCCTTATGGAAGGAAGACGCCAGAGACTGATCAGTAGCTATCAGAGACGTTTGCGCCACTGAAGGAGGTGCCATGAGTTATTAATAGGAGTTCACTAATTTTTGCAATTTTTTTCTTAAATTTTTCTTAAGTAAAACATTTTTTTAAACAAACAGTTAAAGTATATTATATCTATTTGTGCGTGTTCTGTATTTGGGATATCTTCATGAAGATTTGAGGTTTCGTAGTTTTGACATTCTGTAGGTGGCTCTTTTCTTTGTCTTTTCAGCCACGGCACCTTTAATAACTCTCACCGCTCATGCTAACTACCCAGTTCTTCAGATGTCCATTCCAAACAAACTAAAATGTGTCTCTTCCTGTGCGCCAGAGGGGTTTTCCCAGGAAAGATCTACCCAGGTGTCTAGAACAGCAAGTGTAAAAGCTTTCATGAACTGGCTCTGGGTTGAATCGCTACTGTGTTGTATTAATCAGCCGAAGAGAGTAGCACAACAAAAAAGAAAAAATATAAAAATATCACAAATTATTATTATTAAAATGTTCTGAACCAACTACAGCCGTTCTTCAACGCTGGATTAAACGTCGGCTCCAGCAGTTCCGATGTGGCAGCACACTAGATCATCATCATGCGGTGATTTTCTCTGTACACACACTAATGAGAGAACAATAACAACCGTCACAATCTCCTCTGGCAACAAACAATAACGTGTCAGTCATTTGCTGTAGTACATTTTCCAGAGCAGTCTTTCCGAGCCCCACGGTAACCAAACTAATTGAGGGCCATATGTAAGCAAGTAGTCCTTGCTTTAGAGTGGCGCGGGGAGGGAGTCTTACAAATGAGCCCCCCTGGAGGGAAGCACAGCTGAGCCACGGTCAAGCAGAACAACACCACGTACAACAAGACAGAGCAAGCCGGGGACAGATCACCCAGTGGTTTCAGCAGCAGCTAAAAGTGAGCTGTGTGCTTGGCATGTGTGATAGTGCTGTAACTAGTGCCGGGATAAGTGTAGTGGGCAGAAAGCGCAGTGGTAATGACTGGTTATTAGACAGGAGAATCAGGATGCCAGTAATAGGAACAAGACTACACTTTGCTTTGAATCGGGGTTCGAATTACACTGAAGTTCCCAGACTTTGTCAATGCAAGCTGTTAATGAACGACACTAAAAGCAACCTACCTGTTCCAATTAATCTGTTATAATGTGATTATATTACAGTTAAATTAAATCTTAAATCTGCACTGTTAAAAGCGAAAAATAGTAATAATCTGCTATTAATAAAAGTCCATTTTGCGACAGTGATTCATCCTCTAGCCAGTTCATGGCTGCTCTAAACAACATGTCAGGTAGGTCTTTCCCAGGAAAAATCCTCTGGTGCACAGGAAGTGATGCGTTTTACGGTTGGTTTGGAATAAATAGGAGAAGAACTGGGTAGTTAGCATGAGCAGCGATGAACAGGCTACAGAAATTTGGACACACTGTTTGATTGACAGGTGATCTCTGAGAAGGGCAGTGTAAAAACACCATTGCAATGACTGCTTAGCATCAAAGACTAAATAAAAAAATGAGGAACTTCTGCCCTTTGAACCATGACAGAAAAGTGATTGGCATGATGCTGCTCTATGTTTAGATGGAAAAAAACACATCACAAACAATCCCTGTGTACAATATGTGGCTTAATGTTGCAAGTACAATGACTATTTAAGAGATTTCTGTTTCATATTGAGAGCTTTAGGGCACGGTGAGCTCGAGTATAAAGGGGGGAAATATGGCGTCTCGGCACAGTTTGGCATTTCTCTCTTCATTTTGAACACATTGTAATTCAGCCCCCTTTTTGGTCTTTTTTTGTTACAGCGTCTTGGAGGATAGAACAGGAAATGATTATGGAAAAGATCCTGTGGAAAAGGAATATCCCATCAAGAGTGAGGGGGAAAAAATTGTACTCATAGGTATTAAATTGCCTATTCATGCATGTATATGTTAAAATGGCAACCACAAATCCAATATAAAGGTCCCCCATTCTAAGCGGCACAGTTTGACTGTCAACCGATGCTAGGCACCGCAATCAGGGATTGTCGGCGAGAGATTAAAAGATATTTTCCTCTTCAGGCGGAGTAAATTGGTTTTGGATTAAGGCTGATTGATTGCTGCTGAGGTATACAGCAGTCTGTTTGAAATGCTCAGTTCTGAACACACAAGTAATTTCAGCCCGAGCTACTCAAGGAAATCGCACCGGATGGAATCGATAGATATTATGTAGCAGTTACCAGCATTGCATTGCTCAAGGTTATCATTAAAGGCTTGGAGAAATATTATTCAAAGGCTCATCTTATGGTTCTGAATGAGTTTGTGTGTGTGTCTGTCTGCGTGTGTGTGTGTTAGTATGAAATAGAGACAAAGAGAGTGAGTTTGTGCGAATCAGTGTGAGAGCATCATACATGTGTATTTATCACAGCATGTATTTTTAGTTTGTGTATCACTGCTTGTGGATGAATGCTGTGTGGCTCCAGAAATAACAAGAACGTGAACTGAGGCAGGCCGTCAGCCTAGTTCCTCTACCTACTCCATTTCATACTTATTCTTCAACGGTTGCATCCCGAGCTAATTTTATACCACGCTTTTATTTTCTCACACATCCAGTGAAAGTAGGATGTCTTGACCTTGTTAGGCCTGTTTGTCCACAACATAATTGTTAAATTCGACCTCGGTAATTTGACAGCGGTGTTTGGAGGTCCACCCAGTCCCAGTCAATTCAATAGCACGTACGTAATGTTAGATCGCATTCGTTACTCACTGGGGTATAAGGCAAAAACTTGTTATTGTGTTGTTCGGATCAATAACTCCCTGGAATTTCAATTTTAAATGCAAAAGAAATGAATTTAAGCGCGTGGGTATTTTTTCAGAACATGGACGTTTTTTTTTTTGAGAACTGAGAGTATTTGCTGCAATAAAACCCAACAGAAAAATTCTCTTTAAAAAGAAAAAGAATGATGAACGCTATTTGCCCATAACGTACAAGGAGCCAGTCTCTTTTCAAAGGCATTATCAGCAATCCTCTTGTACCTGTGATACTGGCTGAATTGATTGATTTGAAAGATATTCTTATCATCTCTGACATTGTTCATTTACAAGTCTAAGTTAGTGGATTACAAATGATCACGGGACATGAGCTCATTACCACATATTGAAATAAATCCCGGAGAATATAGGTAGATTTTGATAAGGGTGGAACCTTGCTTCCCATTCACAAGATATGAATAAGATGGGCTCAAAGCAGTTGAAAGAGGAACCAGAAAAGGGCTATTTGTTGCTCCTTTGTACGGTTCCAGCTCAAGGACTGGGTTATTGTGGTTGGAAACAAGGGTTTGCTCCGTGGGTAGCTGTGCCTTTGAACCGTTAGCGGTAACCTTCTCAGCCCAAATTACCCGCCAACAAGTGGGTAGGCATGAGAACTATCTGAGATCTCATGAGCGTTCTTGTGAACTCTAGTCTAGTGTTAGGTGTAGCATGTTTAACCCTCAATATATAGTCATGAAATGAGTTGTGATAAACAAATCAAACCGTGGCCAAGATGAGCGGTAGCCTCTGTCCACGTTAAAGACCACAGGGGGGGTGACTCACTCTGGCAGTCTTGAAAGCAGAAGGAAAGCATCCAGACGCCAGAGATGTGTTAAGTATATGTTAAAAGCATACGCATTACACCTTTAACTGCCGACTGACACGGTAGAAATTATAAATCAATGCTTAATAAACTCGGTGGGTATCTGTCGACCCTCGAGTAAAAGATGTCTTTTATCAACTTAGAACAAGACGAACCCAGTGTTGTTGATCCGCAGTGACATTTCTCAACAGTCCCCGCCATTATATCGTTGTTGATTTGATTCATGGTACTGCATTCAATATTATAGATTCATTTCTCAGTGAAATGAGAAAAATAATATAAATGGAAAGTGTTACCAAAAGGTAAAATTGAAGTTGGACCTTCTTTTTGATTGCTGTTGCCCGTCGTCCGCTGGCTGCTATTTCCTGTTCAGACTCAGAGGGAAGGAGGCAGGCTAATGGCGGAGAAGAGGACCTGGCCATTACCATAGTCCCAGGTCTTTGACTGCTGCTGTACTCGTTTTATATTCCGACTAAATGAATAGACGGTTGAATTAAGTAATCCCCATTAACTCTCAGCGGAGTAATAAGAAGGGTCAATACTTTTTGGCCCAGCTATTCTTTAGATTTGGAGGGCTCCCTTCTGACCTATTACCGAAGGTGATTCTCGACTTTCTGTGGAAAGATGGCTCTCGAACTTAGTTCTGCCACTTCTCTTTCCGCCAAAAGACAAAATTGGCCTGCGGGGGAGAGGAAAAGTTGTCATTAAAAATACGTATCCCTTGACCCCACTTGAAGGTCGTATACCGGCAGCAATTACTGAGTGTGTCTTTAAGGAGAGGCTCTGCTGGTCGTTAGTGCAGACTGTCCCCTGGCTTATTCCCCCAGGGGGGAAGGGGACTGGAGGACGGGAGTGGAGTATCCAGTCCTTAAGCTCCTGGATGGCCTGGGAGGACATGGCTATAGGATGATAGTGATAGCGGTGAGGGGCTTGGAGGGCCCTCCGGTAAATGTCAGACCACTCAGAGGACAGATTCATTCAGAGGGACAGGAGATCTGAAATGTTACCGATGGTCCAAAACAAGCCACATCTCCACAATCTAATGATTAAAGTAATAATCAGCATGAAATAATAAATATTCTCTGTAACACAATAGTGATACGAACTCTAGCTGCTCTAAACACCCGGTGTCAGGTAGGCCGATCCAGAGAAACACAGGAAGAAAGCATCCTTTATTAGTCCCCAGAGGAGATATTCTTTTTTTTCACACACCCCTGACTAGACACACACACACATATCACCGCACACACATATCACCCCACACACATACACATGCAATACAGGTCAGAGGACAGAGCGCAGGCACCAGCCATTGAACGGCACAGCTGGAGCAGTTTCAGGGTTAAGTGTCTTGCTCAAGGGCACTTCCACAGTGTTGATGGGCACCGTAGCTGCGATACCAGACATTCAACATTTCCAATTTGTTTGGAGTAAACAGAAGAAGAACTGGGTAGTTAGCGGAAGCAGTGGAAGCCACCGTGGCTGGACACCTACAGAAAGTCAAACTTCGACAGGACGACGTCACAGTACTGGTTTGTTTGACTGGCACGTGATCTCTGGGAAATGCGGTGCAGAAACACCACAGCAATGAGCGCCGAGCACCAAAGATGGCCAAAAACAAGGATCTCCTGCATTACCATTTTGAAGAGCAAAGAATTGTTTGTTTTTGAGGGTAAAGATTGTTCAGGACTACATTTATCCCCTAATGTCTAACCTAAACCCAATGCTAATTCTAACCTTAACCCTAAACCTAATCCTAATCTACACTTCGCAGAATTGAGGACCAACCAAAAAGTCCTCTGTCTGAAGGTCTAAACCTCTGTAGTACAACAATGCGCACAGACACATTTCTCCCATAGAAATGATGCACACTGATGTATTATCAGCAAACGTCCACGCAGTGCGGATGTCTTGCTGACAGTCACGTACAGCAGGGGCAGAGTTGCAGGCCTTGTGCAACTTCTACTGTTTCCCCATCCACGGCAAGCGCTTCCGTCTAAGTTGGCGCACGCGTATAAACGAAACATTTCAATGTGGGTCACGCACCCAGACAACCAGAAACACTACATATGGTGTATCTATGACAACATATGGGTATAAGCATGTTTTACCCAACGTAGCTCCCTCAGACAACACTTGATTGCAGCCCACCGCTGATAGTTTTCTCAATGTCAGTGTGAAATTGCCTTTAAAGCGCAAAAAAGCGTGACATTACCATTTCCCCAAGTGCTTTCTGTTTTAGCACGCCGGCTAATTAGACGTGTGATAGGAGTGGCACTGATTGGCATTATAAAAAGCTGCACTATCACTCCTCGCTGGTTCCTAGCACCAACTTAACCCCCCTTCCCTGTTCAAAGTTACCATCAGAGGAATTATTTAAGATAAAAAAAAAAAG
>CABFOQ010027689.1:0-14560 GCA_900660455.1 Gephyroberyx darwinii | reverse complement strand
CCTGGGCACCGGCTCGGGTAGTGGAGATTGTAGCCCTTGGAGCCCGGTGCCCACCTCGGGGCTCCTCACAGCTCGTCTCCAACGTGAGGCTGCCTGAAGGCGTCGCCCGTCAGCTTCTCTTGTGCGTCCTTCATGCCGGACACAACTGGGAGAAACGGAGGAAAGAAAAGTTTGAGATTCCCAACCTGCTGATGAACTACATTTGAGAGGGTTCATTCCAAAACGCTATATATCTGTTTGGGGAAACAAGATTTTTTTTTTACCCAGTGTTGGTTGTCCAGCATTTAAAAAATAGATGATCCTCTAAAATGTTAGTTTTCTATGTTAAGGACTCTAGATAGCTTAGAGGTTCAATAATATTTCATAGTGAGTTTTCCTTTCATGCCAGCAATCATTTTGTCTGAGTATCACATTGTTGGAGAATAGCGGTGTTTAGTTTACAATATCCCAATCAATTTGCAATTCAAGCTGCATGTAATTTAATTCTTTAACATTTACTGATTTATTACTTTTAAAACACAAACCTTATGGTGTCAAATCTAGCTTGAAATGAACTGCTGCCCCAGCTAACAAGACGCCCCATATAAGACATGGACGTGACAATACAGTTTGAAAGGAGACATTTTTTTTAAGGGATGATTTCCTGGTGGAGACAGATTTCTTCCTGTGGGTGTCATGTTGACTTGACAGTGAGCAGCGTGTGACATAATGCACTAATATGAAAACACTCAACTCTGAAATAACGATAAACAAACAAAACAAAATGAAGGCTGTTTACTGTGATGGTTATCTCGTCTGTGGAAGTTGTTTTGTTTCATACTGTACAAAAATGACAACAAATGTCTTCTGAAGGAGGAAAACGAGTCCTGATCTCTCTGCTGACCGTGTGCAGACACCAGGAATAAAGTCAAAGGAGAGGAGCAACCTAGACGATTGATACCAAGTTAAAAACACCTCCCGGTATTATTCTTTATATGGTACATGTGTCAATTTGGAATGAAACTAAATATCTTCCAGTACGTGAAGAGGACTGTTACCTTGTTCTGCGTTGCTGTAGAAATACTTGTAGTTGGGATTCCCATTTTTGTTAGTGATCTCTGGGTGGACTTTCCCACTGGGATCTGATAAGGAGAGGTGAGACGAGTCAGACAACGTACCTGCACTGTAACATGGAAATATCTCAACATATTTCAATCAATCCACACAGAATTTCAAAGCCTGGTGAGTCTAGCATGACACTGTTGTTGGTGAATTTAATCTTTGAGTCCGCCACACAGCATTATGGGTACCAAATTTTGATTAGTACTTTGCTAATGTGTACTCAGTCAAAACAGTACAACATCCTGGCATTCTCAGTACATTCATGCTGGGAGAAGAAGTTTGAATCCAGCACTGAAACAGCCTGTGTGTTATTCAGGCGGGGTAACTGGGCAATCGCTCCCAAAGCTGTGATTAAGGAGAGAGACACGACCGCCTCCTTACCGAGGAAAAGAATCCTAGGAATGTATCCTCCATCGGGGCTGAAGGACTCATCCTTTGGCTCCTCCTCGTCCTGTTGAAACAGATGAAGATGATCTACAGGCCCGGTAACTAATTCCACCCACACACACCATTACTTTATTTGCACAGTGATAAAACACAGATGTGATAAACCATAACGGCAAAACGCAGAAAAACAAATTCATGTGCACGAGTGAGAAAATGACTCATAGTATGAAAACATCTCTCATCAAAATAAAGGCAAAGCCAACTGAATTACATGACAGAAACTAAATGACAACACAACCACTGTCAACATCTTCTTACCTCCAGGTTGACCATGACAAAGTTGTGAGCGAGCTCAGAGATCTCCTTGGACTCAGCAAATTTAGGCTTCAGGGCTGATGAAAAACAACATAGTTAGTGGTTATCTAGAGACGCCAACACTATCATAGTCTTCATGTAACCTGAATGTAAGTTTGGAAAGAAAAGTGACTCGATGTCGTGCTGCTGTACGGCTGCTTGCACCACAGCTGTTCTGTCTCCTTTACATGGCCTCAGGGTTGATATACGTCTCATCCTCTTTACTACTGTCACTACAATGCAGTGCACAGGGTGCAACGGGTAATCAATCAGTTTTATTAGCCAAGTACGTCCGCACATACAAGGAACACCACAAGATATTAAAATTGTATAAAATAAAAATGTAAAAGTACAACTTTAAGGAATAGGTCTCTTGTTGTGGTAGTATATAGTATTAGTACTATTTGTATATGTAATTTCATATAAATGTAATTTTATATATAAGTAGTAAGTGTAAGTAGTATATGAGAAGTATAAGTAGTGTATAAAACAATTAAATACAAATCTAAGAAATAGGTCTATATGCACATGGAGTGGTTGGACTGATGGGAGGCTGTAGTAGGTGCAGGTGCTGGATACCATAACACTCATGCTATTCATACGGTCTAGACAAGCCAGTAAATGTTTCTGAATGTCTTCATATTTCTCCCGAAGCCAGAAAACAGAGCCAAGACTCAGACTTGTAGTGTCTTCAGTCAAACAGCCTTGAACAGAAACTCTTTACAGTGACGTAATTCCTTTCCTCAGTAACAACTACTGTAAAAATATCCTATTTCAATTTCACTAAGAATATTACAGTTACCACTCTAGACACAGGCACGCACTGACCTAACTTATGAGAAATGACAGAAAAGTTTACTGTCACTAGGTGGAAGTATTCACAATACTTTTATTTTCCCAAGCAAAAGGATGACAAGAACATCGGACATCAACGCCCTCTGGTTTCCCTGAAGTGCACAGTCGAGGCGATTGAGTTATCCTGATTTCAGAAAGTAAGGGAGGATGCAATCGCCAATTTGGGTGTAACAAAAAAGTAATACAAATTACTGCTCCCCTGGAATATAAGTAATATTATTTTTGAAATGGGTTAATAGTTATTATTATAGTTACAAAGATGAGGAGACTCTGTTTGACATTTTGTCCCCAAATGAGTTTTATTTTATAGCAGTGTTGACTGAACCATTATACTGTATGTACCCTTGTCCTCAGAAAAGCCCCCCGGGTAATCTCCACCCAAATCATTCTCTATGAATCAGCTCCATATGGAATAAAACCTACAACATATTCTTAAACTGAAATGTGTAAAACGAGGTTCCCTTTTATAAGTGGAAGGAGAGAAAGGTTTTACCTTTGCAGGCTCCACACCAAGTCTTGTGGATGATGACCATGAGTGGCAGCCCACTGTCAAAGCAAACACATAAACAAGCAGACATCAACTACTGATCTAGCATCAGATCTGAGGCTTATAACTTTGACCTCATTTTCTTGGTCATCAGGTAACTAAGACTGTAGTACATTATACAGTGAGGCAATATACACTGAGTAACATCTGTTTTCCTGTTTTAAAATAGACTGGCCAGGAGAATATATGTGACAGCGATTGATATCACATAACCAATCGACTTCAGTCATAAAGGGGAGCTGTAGATGAAGGACGTGAGACATGACAAGGAGTTTTAGGCCTTGAGACAACTGGCACATGGACTGCACAAGAGGGAGGTAAACACAATAATAGGAAGTGTTCCTATATTTTTATGCCCAACGTAGTCACCTAGCCTCTGCTTCTTTCTTCCCATCGTCCAGAGTCCTCCAGTGGATGTTATCTCCAAAGCCTGTGGGTGATGAATCAATAAATACACCAGCTTCATGTCACTGGTGTTAGATTTCTAGGTCAGGCACAATGTGAATAAAAGGAACTTCCTGGAAACTATAGTAAAATACCACTGAATAGGTGGTAATTCAATATCAAGCCACGGGAAAATATGACTCACTCCCCTCACCTATAACTAGTTATATAGTTAGTAAATTAGGTCGTTTGGTTATTTGTCAGCCAGATACTTCTCAACAACCCAGTTATACCAATAATGGGCTAATGTCGGTGGTTAACCTGAGATAAGGTGTTCATGTCTGGTTGGTAAAACACACCAACACCTAGGCTAACTGTCCCGGATACGGGCTTTGTCTTCCAGGATCCTGGTATAAAGAGATCTAGATTCTGACAAGCATTAAGCACCAAGCTAGATAGCTCTGGCTACACACACAGGTACCCTAGCTAAGTTACTGACATTGGCTTTAATTATTGCTCTAAATATAACTTACCTCGCCCGATGTCCGCAGCTACAACGTCATGAAAATAAGACAAAGTGAACAAAACCTGCAAAGATGAAAATAACGCAATATTCACTAAACACGACTGCATTTTTGACTGGTCTTTGTTGCAACTGTGGCTACTGCGGAACTATCTGCAAGCACTGCTGCCCGTCAACCAATCACCCGGAAGTAATTGTGCACCTGTAAGTAACCTTTACATTTCACAATAAAAGTCTTCCATTGACTTCACAAACCTTGCGATTAAACCTTTGACGTACAGGGCAAAGTAGAAGTGACGGCTGATTTCTACCAATCAAAAAAGACACAGCTGATTTCTCCCGCTCCGGCACACTTGAGCCTCGTTTTGACTGGGGTTTTAATTTGTAGAAATAACTGGAAATCTTTTTTTAATGCTTTCAAAGAGGTTTGGAAATTTGAGAGTTATGACAGTGGAGGAGGACTTAATTTATAAAACCTTAAATCGAGTGTGTCTGTCTGTCGCCTCCTATTGGCCAACAAAGGTTCTCCATTTTTGGGGCTGTTCACATGACATCACATCCATGCCACCGCGTGTTCCTGTGCGTAAAGATGCGTCAAGTCAAAACAGAAACAGCGAGAATAACACCGAAAATCTGGCTATTTTACTTTCAAAATAAAAGCAAACTAATGTGGCGAAAATGCGAAAAGGCAATTCTTATTCAATTCCCCACATAATACCCTTTAAATATATTCGTAATTTCACTGTGTTAACTATATTATTAACCTTTACTTTGTATAATTCGAAAAACATAATATATGTTCAAGCTATATAGTTTTATTTGGGAAACATCTGACCGGAAGTTGTGTTCTTTATTCCCGCTGTCTTCACACTGGTTTGCTCAGTTAGCCCCGTCTCAGCTTCTTGACTGGAGAACATTTCAGCGGACTGCTAGTTAATTACTTATCAAAGGTAAGAAATGAAAATAGCGACATGGTTTAGTTAGTGGTAAACATCCGAGTCGATACGTTTTATCAGCTATTTTGATGTTGACGTTAGCTGTCTCTTTGGCCAGCGAAGAAAAAAAAGCTTGTTCATTGGCCATGTTGCTCAGCGAGCTGCTAACCTTAGCTAGCCTTTTAGCTAGCAACCTAACCGTAATGGGCAGAGATTTGCCAACTACTATTTGCTCCAGTGATATTTCAACAACTTCTATTAACCGGTGCTGTCAGTACGGCATCAGTTTAACTAGCTGGCCACTGCTGACAGATGATAGCCAGCTAGTAGCGAGCAAGCCCAATGCTGTCCGTCGGGAGAGCTTGATTAGCAGGTTAGTAAGTGAGCGTAATGTGGCAGAGTTGTGTTAATACAATTGTGTCCAATAACTACATGTAATTAACTCTTTAAAGATTGGTTTGGTTCATGAAACGGCGTGGCCTGTGAAACGTAGAAGCTCAATTTGTTCACCACTCTCAAGTTGTCATTTGGTTTTAAATGACATTCATGAAAATCAGCTCATTTAAACCTGTTTTTCAGATAGAGCCATGAATCAAGAGAAGCTCGCCAAACTTCAAGCACAAGTCCGGATAGGCGGAAAGGTACGGTACACTTGGCTTTCTGTCGTGTGTGTCATGTATCCTCACGCTCTGCTGGGCCCTGGTTGCACAATACTCTTGATCAAACCCCTACTCAGCTCAAACTATCACCACTATCACACTATCGGACCTTCAAGATTTAACGCTCAGTTTTGCTCTGTGTTTGGCAGCTGGTTGAAGGAGTTTAGTGTCACACAGCATCTGCCAGGTCTTTCCCCCTGACCTCAGCATTTCCTTTATGCACGAGAGCGTTGGTCCATTCAACTGTGGCCTATGGCATTGTTCCTCTTTCACTGAGGCAGCTACCTCACCCACACGCTAGATGGCGCTATTCACTGTTTGTGTATTACTAGACTGGACAGAGGGGCCTTTGCTCCTACCCAGATTAGTGTTACATCTTTTCTGTAGTGTGTTATTCTGGCTAGCTCTAGTTTTGTTTGCATGTGTTTTCACTTTAGCTATTTTCTAGAAATGAGTGAAAATATGTGTTTATTTATTATGATTAAAACTCTTAAAAGGATTAAAGAGTCTTTCCTTAAATCCTGGTTGTAGGAAATTGTATTTGTCATTTTGAGTCGTCTTTAATCTTTATTTTTTAACTGCACTGACACGACCACCTGTTCTGCCCTTAGGGAACAGCCCGCAGGAAGAAAAAGGTTGTTCACAAGACAGCAACAGCTGATGACAAAAAACTCCAGGGCTCATTGAAGAAACTGGCAGTCAACAACATTGCGGGAATAGAAGAGGTAAAGTATCCCTGACAACATTAAAAGGAAAACTGAAGTCAGTATCACGGCTGCGCAGTTTTGTCTTTGTCTTTCAGAGAGCCGCGACTCTTTTATCTTTGTCATGTTTTAAGTGTAAGGCAAGATAAAAGACAATGTGAGCTGAACTTGTGCGTACTCCAAACATGTATACATGTCAAGACTATTTAGAGAGTACTTTTAACCAGCAGGTTTGTCACAGAGTGCTTTAGAGAAAACAAAGGACACAGAAACAGATTGAAAACGAGAGGCATGGCAATATTATTCTCTCATTCAGTGATGCTGTTGCTTAATTCATCTGTTGCATTTTGCAGTAATTTAACTTTAATATATTTATCACTGACTATAAAACTGCAGTAATCCAAGATCTAGGCTAACTATGACACTTTGCAGTGTTGCACGGTCAGTAACCTGACATTCACACACAGCCAGAGTTTTTACCTTTTCAATTGGGTACTTTTAACACTCCATAAATTTTTAGTCTCTAGTTTAGTCTTCTGGTGCCCTCATCATAAGTCGCTCTAGTTAAAAGCGTCAGCTAAATGGCGAGGAGGTAAAACAAAAAAAGTAAATGTTCTGACATAAAATACTACTGACGTGAAATGTTAACTGTGCAGAATGTTGTGATGGGCTCTAGAGCCTCAAAGCCCGACTGTGTTTTCCTCTCAGGTGAACATGATAAAAGACGACGGGACGGTGATCCACTTCAACAACCCCAAAGTGCAGGCCTCTCTGTCTGCCAACACCTTCGCCATCACGGGCCACGCTGAGACCAAGCAGCTGACGGAGATGCTTCCAGGCATCCTGAGCCAGCTGGGAGCCGACAGCCTCACCAGCCTGCGCAAGCTGGCCGAGCAGTTCCCTCGGCAATGTGAGTAGACGCACACGGACGCAAAGTCAGGGGTCCCTCCGGTCGTGTTATATCTGGATTATTCACGGGGTTTTGAGGGATGTATTCTGGACAGGGAACGTCAGCAGAGTTCAGAAATACTCAGATGGGATGGGCAGCAGGGTGGTGTAGTGAGTAGACAGAAGACCTGGGTTCACCTCAACACCCCCCGTGTTGGGAAGTGTAATTGAGCTATTAAAGGCAGCGGTATACTTCCAACAAACTCAAACTTGCTTGCAATAGAAACACAGTCGACGCCGCCGTGGCATGTATATTTGTTTTTACTCGCTGCAGCTTTGAATTGTTTTTATTTACACTCCACAGCAGTAGGGGTGCATGGAGATTAAAACTGTAATCGTAACCCAGGGAAACTGGAAAAAAGCGTTGGCAAAAATTCACAACAATGGCCGTGGTGAGAGAGCGACAAAAGCAGCTGAGGGGATATGAGGATTTAGAAACCGCTTGATTGTGAGAAAGGTGCAGAGATCCTCCCAGCAGGCCGAGCAAGCCGAGCCTGAGATGACCATGAGATGTTAATACGGAGATGTAAACAAAGGCAATGAACCGGGAGAGGAAGCTGAGACGCTTATCCACAAGGCAACACAACAAATCACGTGATACCAATTGTGAGACCAACTGCAGGCGGTCACACAGCGGGGGGGCCGGCGTGTGAAGGATTCGACTAGTTTGCTGCAAGCCTGTTCTCACTGCAGTGTGAAGACAATGCAGCACTTCGTTTTTTTTCTGCCAAAGTGTCCTTTTGTCTGAACGAACGTGCCGAAAATTTGTTTCCATTGCAAGTATACCGCGGCCTTCAATCCCTACCGGCACCAGGGAAGCTGTTCTGTAGCAGATCCTGAGATCTCTTTGTGGAGTGTCTCAACACTCATTGGAAATTAAATCCATGCTCTCGTTATACAAAGTCAAAAAATAAGGAGAAGTAATGGAATTTGATGTCAAGAATGTGTTGGGAACACAAACGCGTGTCCACACTAACACAGGGTTGTAGTTGCTATCAAGGAATTGATTTCATTGCAGAGCTGCAGAGCAAATGTTTCTGTATTCAACTTGGATTTATTTTTTTAAATCGCAGCAATGGAAATGAAAGCAGTCAAGGAGGACGAGGGTGACGAGGAGGACGACGATGTACCAGGTACAGATTCCATTTATTGCTGTGATACTGAGTGTATTGTTTTTATTTCATGGGTGAATTTAAAATGTTGTTCTTTCTGGTGATGGTGGTAGTGACTCTTACCAATTTAGAGGATGTGGTAATTAGAGCTTCATGTGATAATTACCCTTATTTGTTCCTGTTTTGCGCTATAGATCATCACTGTTTTGAAAAGGGTTGAATGTTAGGAATAGTGTTGATGGTGGGGTGTTTTTTTCAACCAAGGACTAATTAAATGCTGTACATCAAAAAATATTGGATATTGTTATAACTATTATTTATTTTTGTGGTTGTCTTGGAACAACACTGATCCCTGTCGTCCATCTGACAGATCTCGTGGAGAACTTTGACGAGGCCTCGAAGAACGAAGCAAACTAATGAATCCTTTTCGGCCAACCGTACCTCTTGTGGACTCGCGAAGGGCATTTCCTCTTGTGGGGAAACGGTCGTCATAGAACTGCGGCGCGTCCTCTCCGGAGGACGTGAACCACTTCAGTGTATCTACAACAACATGCAGATACAGTAGGTTTTGTGTTCAGTAGGCTGTGATATTCTGGACCTGCTGAAAGACCCAAGATCTGTGCAGCTCTCAACATCCAAAGGACTCAGTCGTCTTGGAAATAAGCTTTCTACATGGTTAAACCCAGCGCTGTTAATGTTGCTAAGTATTTAAGATATTGTGTTTATTAAAGTACAATAAAAGTGATTCAAGACCTTTCTCACTTAGGCTGGTGATTGTGGATTTATTAACACATTTTGGGTTATTGGTTTTTCTTATTTCTAATATTCCTGTGGACTGCTGGAAGAATAGTTATCTCTTCAGTGCCAACCAAATAAAAAGTCACATTTTTCTACATATTTTCTTTCATGAGCAATTTCAAAGTGGTGGATTAGGTCAGTATATGTTAAGTATATGTAATTGGTGCTTATTTTATACATAGAATAAACACTAAAGCTAAAGGTCATACAGTGAGCCTCTCAGTGTACGCTACCTTGAGATACATTAGTCTGCCAATTCACAGATGATGCCTGAGCCGTTATGTAACACCCAGTGATGTAGTGGGTAAAGTGTGACCTCGGTAAACTATCATCAGTAAACAACAATCAATTATATTTTCAGAAAGAAATACCCCCCTAAACTATCTTTAAATACCTTGCATCAGTTAGATACTACTTAGTAAGATATATATATTATGAGTATACATCTTCATGATTTATTTCAGCCCAAAAAGGAATGGGAATTCTTCAAATAACATGTTTTAACTGAGTTCAAGTAGGTATACACTCCACTACATCCCTGGCAACACCGTTAATCCCATTTGAATTGATGCTATCGGTGACGCTGCGCGGTCCTTTGCTGCATCGTTTTGATCAAGGGCCGCTATAATTCACCACAAGAGGGAATCCGTCTCACAAGGTTATATGGGATGAATGCCATTTTGGCTCTACGGTGTCGTAACATAAGCAGGACCGAGCTACAGGACTCGCCATCCGCCCGGTTTGAGCCAAAATGTCTCTGCTGCTGCTGCAGCTGGCGGCTGGAGGTAACCTAACCTTACTTGTAGGATACGTCAAGGTGGTCAGAGATAGCTGGTGTAACACTGACAGTAATGGGATTTTGCCTTCAAAATAAATGCTTAAAACGTCACTTTTGAGCGATAGAAATATTGAAATACTGGGGTTTACAGAACAACAAAAAATGCATATAAATACTCAGTGGAATCATTAGATAAAATACGGATTAAAACTATGGTTGTTTAGTAGATACTATTAGGATCATAATGTACAACGGTGTACGCTATTACGTATGTTCAGTCCCTGGGGGTTTATTTTGAAAGAAAAATGACCGGAAGTTGTATTTTGTTCTGGCAGGCTTGACACTGGTCCTTAATTTTCCCCATATTAAACCTTGGGGGAGGGATCCTTGAGTGCTGTCGCACAACTACAGTAGACTACAGGCTGTACTTTCCGACTTGCACTGTTGGAGTCTGGCAGTAGTGGTTTACACAGGATACTCAAAAATAACATTCAAAGGCGATTAGGTATGCCGGATGCTAACAGAGGGCTTTCGTGGCACTGTGCTTAAAGATGAGGATTCCTCCAGTGAGTACTGAATTTGTTTTCATTTCATAGCTCTGTTGTTGCACTACTAACGTTACACCGCCATTGCAACGGCAAATATTATCTTACTCAGGGGCAACGTGGATTGATTTTGTTATTTGTTTAATAATATTGATTGCTGAATTGGTGGTTCATCCCGAGAAGGTGGTGTTTACAGTAAATTCAACCTGCACGTTAACATATCGCGTCTCCTTTGCTTCACGAGCTCTGGAAACACTGCCTAAAAACATTAGCAGTGGGAGGCTAGCTTCAGTGGTTGTGGGAGACAGACGGGATTACTCCAGCAGGGCATCTTTTAGTACAATATAACCGGCAACGGTAGCTATTAGCCACAAAGCCCACCGGGTCCGTGGCGATGTGACTGTCCGTCAGAGCAGCAAGTAGCTGCCGCTCCTCGGCGCACGACCACCCGCTGAACTGCTGGTGCTAGCAGCTACATTTCCCCGGTACAGCGTGTTACTGGTTGTTATTATTTTTCCTCGCAGAATTGCTACCAGTTTTCACGACATTGTGCGAGCGAGTGGGTGATAACTATTTCGGAAACTTATTCGCGGCCTCCCCCAATGTAGTGGGCATTGAATTGAGCTAGCAGCACAACAGCAGCACAGCTAACTTGTACTACAGTGGTCCAAGTTGTGCTGCAGACCCAGCCTCCACAACGGGCTTTTTATAGCTGCTCTGCCTTAGCTCACTCTATATAATAACACAGAGCGATTTGATTTGTTTACCTAGCCTGGTCTCCTGGATAATAATCATCACATGAGGCTACTTTTGGCCTGCACACGGGCACAGCCACAGTGCCACTTTTGGTTGCATAATCCAAGCTAATGGTCAACTATTTCTTCTTGCAGGCTGGTTTGGTTCTGGGCTCTTGGTGCCATGTGTTTTGCCCTACCTTGTAATTTCATCTGCAGGCCTTAATCAAGCTTTGAAGATAGATTTATGAAGAAGTGGCTCCATCCCAATGCCACCTTGAGTAATCTTCACGTGTGTAATTGAAAATGAAAGGTTAGAGAATCTTAAAGTGTCTTTTCTTCTTTTTCTTTCACCGCACAAGTGTGACATTATTAAAAATATCATCGATATCACTTGTCTGGTCCTGTGCAGGATCTGATTTCCGAAGGATGACTGGATGTAAAGCTTATAAAGGACATCTGATATGTGCAGGTTTCATGCCTAGAGCAAGAAGAGACGATATTAAAGTGGATCTTAAAGCCGTATTCAAACCCAGGGGGACAGACTGAGTAGACTCATCCAACAGGAGCTCTCACTGTGTGTGTGGAGTAGCCCAGACTTCTAAGATGTAGGTTACTGTATGCTTTCAGAAAGTATTACACGTCTCTCCCAGATGGGAGCCCGGCAGCATGTCTTTTGCTGTTTTTTTTGTCTTGTGGTGTTTAAATGTAGATCAAAACACAGGGGAGGAAGGAATCTCATAATAGCTTTTGACATTTGCTGTGAAGCAGGGAGCCTAAGAGCCACTTTCAGTGACAGGAGGACAGCTACTCTCTTCACCTTTCCCTGTCTCAAAATCTCAGCGGGTTTAGCTTCTCATCCTCTTGTCCTATCAAAGAAATTATCTTTTTTTTTTAAAAATTATTTCTTGAGAGGATACACACTTGTGGCATGTCATTTTTTGCCTGTTAAAAACATATCGGACCTCTTACAGTAAGAGTCTTACTGGAGGAAGGTGGACGTGGCCCAGTCCGGTCGAGGCGTGAAGCATTACACCGTGTGTCATTCAGTCATGCGATCAAGTTGTCAGAAAGTGATGTCAGTCCATTCTTAAAGAGAGGAAGTAATCATTTGAGGTTTCCTGTGTCCACCCCGGTAGACGCTGTCTGGAGCAGGGCAGCAATAACAGGAAATAGGGGGGAGCTTGCCCCGACGGAGGGGACGTAATGAACTCTGTGTTTTAGCATTCTGGCGTGTCCGAGCTTGTTCAGTACACCCATGTCTTATTTAATTTCTGTGCCATCGCAGGATGTCCAGTCATGCGTGGCTATCGAGTCACTACCATGTTAGACCGTTTCATTAGCAGGTCTGGCTTAGCGAGGGCTATTTCAGGCCGTAGTGAATGGGCATCAACTGCAGTTGGCTTGACTCGAGCATAAAATTGAGTCCACGGTCCGGCTGTCATTTTTTGTTGACTTTTATTGTTTGATTGAACATTAGGTCTTATATTTTTTTTACAGCAGTTTCACCAAATATCTATTGTTTTTTTGTGATTTCCGTCCTCATGTTGACACACAGCTGTAGAAAACCTGCGAGGGCACATTAATATTTCATCCCCTGTGCAATGACATTGATCTAACTCAATTTCAAAACGCTTTCGTGGAAAGAAGTGCATCTTGGGCAGGGAGGAGGTGGGGTGCACAGTCATGCACAGTCTTGATTTTCTTATTTTACTTCTGGCCGTGCTACAAGTCACCGCCTGCTCCTCTTTTAATAGTTTCTTTTACAGACAGTGAATGTAACGCAGTCTTGCTACTCGCTCACACATTAGTCAGCTTGTTGGGAGTAACGCACCCGTACACAAGTTAAGTTGCTGTAGCTTGTGAGAACTACCGAAGAAGAAGCCTGCACTTGCAGTACGACACACTCGCTGACACTCTCACGCACTTGTGTCTCCTCTAGAGCGTCATCCCAAGTTTACATGTCTAAAAATACAACTCCTTACTTTGACTAAAGATGCATTATTCAAGGCCTCTGCAGAGTAATTAAATCTTAATCAGGGACAGGCTCCTGTCCTCATGGAGGCGTGTCTGTGTGTGTGTGTGTGTTGATGTGTGTGTGCTGGTGTGTGTGCACCCTCCCAGAGTTCACCAGAGCTTTTCATGCTCACATGGTGCGAGTGGTTTCAGGGAGTCGTTCATTCACACAGAGTATGACGGGAGATCACTTTGCGGAGGATCTTGGAGGTCAGTTGAGATAGTAGAGGTAGGACAGAACTGACCGCCCTTTACGTAACGTATGAACGCAGATGAACCCGATTCGCCTGATTCACTCCGACCGAACTAGATCGTCTTGTGCACTTTCAGGTTTTGCTTGTTGTTAAAAAAGGCGCAGCCATCTTCACTCTGTGTTCTGCTGAGGCGTTTTTATTGTGTTTGTTCTGTAAAGACTTGGCCACATGGCATTGCGTGTACTGATAACTTGTCATCACATCAACAACAGTCTGCGTCTCGGAGTGGACCGAAGCAGATAACTTTGACTTAATAGTCAGCAGAAGAGAGAGACGGGAAAGAATCGGGCGAGAGAGAGAGAAGGGATGACATGCATGACATAGGTCCCTGGCCGGGTTTGAACCCAGGACGTCACGGTTATGTGGTATGAGCCTAGAATAATTGTTGCATGGTGATAATCCTGCTAAAATGTGAGCAGTTTGTAGGCTAACTGTCAAACCGGTAAACTGTGGTTCTGTGCTGCTCAGTAGCAGGTCCGGTTTCCCTCTAGGGTGACCCGTACTAAAAATATATGCACTCATGGCTTCCAGTGAATTACTCAAGTTAAACTGAATGTGGTATGGGTACTGTGGTGTTCCTCACTGTGGTGTTCTTCACTGTGGTGTTCCTCACTGTGGTGTTCTTCACTGTGGTGTTCCTCACTGTGGTGTTCTTCACTGTGGTGTTCCTCACTGTGGTGTTCCTCACTGTGGTGTTCCTCACTGTGGTGTTCTTCACTGTGGTGTTCCTCACTGTGGTGTTCTTCACTGTGGTGTTCCTCACTGTGGTGTTCCTCACTGTGGTGTTCTTCACTGTGGTGTTCCTCACTGTGGTGTTCCTCACTGTGGTGTTCCTCACTGTGGTGTTCATCACTGTCCTGTTCCTCACTGTGGTGTTCTTCACTGTGGTGTTCTTCACTGTGGTGTTCTTCACTGTAGTGTTCTTC
>CABFOQ010027672.1:0-28022 GCA_900660455.1 Gephyroberyx darwinii | reverse complement strand
TAATAGCAGTGTTTAGATGTATACGCTCTGCATCCCACCCATCCCTTACCCCGCCCCTCCACCCCACACCCTCTGTCCGTCAGGGAAGCTGTGGAGTCGCAGTGTGAAGCTGGCGTACACCCTCCTCAACAAGTTGGGAACCAAGAACGAGCAGGTCCTGAAGCCTGGAGACAGGGTGAGAGAGCCCCTCTGAAAACACACAACATCCTTCTACCGGTGGAACCGGGTTCAAGTATCGGCAGTATCCGCCCTGCTGAAGTGTCGTTCGGCAAGACACCCAACTCCAACCAGCTCCAGGGGTTCTGTAGTGTAACAGGATGTCCCTATGGGGATCAATAAAGTATTATTATGATTACTCATATTTTTAATATCAGACCAGCAGGGGTTTTGTTCATAGAGACACATATTTCACATATTTTACATGAGGGGGTCCTAAATGGAAACTATAATGTCTTTGCAGGTGGCGCTGGTGTACCCCAACAGTGACCCCGGGATGTTCTGGGTGGCCTTCTATGGCTGCCTCCTGGCCGAGGTCATCCCCGTGCCTATCGAGGTGCCTCTCTCCCGCAAGGTACGGAAACCATAACAGGAGTACATTCATTGTCCAGAAATATTTCATTCTGTTGTGCTTAAAACTGTGACCGTGTGTGTCTGGTGTTTTGTAGGATGCAGGTAGCAGCCAGGTGGGCTTTCTGCTTGGTAGCTGTGGTGTAGGTCTGGCTCTGACCAGTGAGATCTGTCTGAAGGGACTACCCAAGACACCCACCGGAGAAATACTGCAGTTCAAAGGTCAGCAAGCTGTCTGTACAATATCTGTTTAAAGTACCAAAATATGAAGAGTTTCATTCCAAAATGAGATAACCACCACCATCAAGAAAAATGAAGTCTATTATTTTACAAAAGCTGGTTTAATACCATAATTGGTTACTATTAAAGTTATGGCTTTTTGGTCTAAATCAGTCCCTGAGGTCCACTGCTATAAATTAAATTTGTTTAATTTATTTTTGATTTTGGTCTCATTCTCCTAGAGGATGAGAGAAATGGCCTCTAATTGGGTCACGTGATAAACATGTCAAATTGATTTGCCAGTTGTCTGTCGCATGGCGTTGACTTTCTCTGATAGGCTGGCCTCGACTAAAGTGGGTGGTGACGGACTCAAAATACCTGACCAAACCCTCCAAAGACTGGCAGCCGCACATCCCCACCGCCAACACTGACCCTGCATATATAGAGGTACCGCTGTTCATGTGTGAACATGTTTGTGTGTCAGTTGCTGTGATTGATGTGGTCTTTTTGTGTAACTGCACTGTTTGTGTTTTCTCTGTGCAGTACAAGGCCAGTAAAGAGGGAACAGTGATGGGAGTGGCCGTATCTAAGGTAGCCATGTTGACCCACTGCCAATCACTGACTCAGGCCTGCAACTACTGTGAGGGTGAGTGTACTGGAAGGGTGTTGTCACCCAATCATCTGAAGGTTTCTTGATCAACACAGTTGTTTTAACTCTGAATTTACTTCTGTCTGTCTCTGTCCTCAGGGGAGACTTTAGTGAATGTCCTGGACTTTAAAAAGGACATAGGTCTATGGCATGGAGTTCTCACGGTGAGTGTGTGTGTGTGTGTGTGCGTGTGTGTGTGCCTGCGTGCTACAAGCATGGTCAGTATACGGGAATATGTCAAGTTTTTCGGGGGTTGGCCAACTTTTTACGTGATAAGTGATGACAACAAAGATGCCAGAATCATCCATGTGTCCCCGGTAGATTGTCCCTTCTGGTGTTTCATGCTAACTCTTCAGCATGTTGCGTGATCATGCTAGTTGCATAGGATCACTTATATTGTATGCTAAAGTGTTAGCATGGAGCACCGGGGACATGTGGATGCTTTTGGTGCCCAGATAGGATAACTAACAGGCCATAGATGAGTCACCTCGGTTTACTGGGACTTGATGCTGTGTTAGATAGTTATTTGCCTTTGTTCTGAATCAGGGCTAGTTTATTTCTCCTACTTTATACATTTTGTTGTTGTTATACTGTTTTCCATCATGTTGTGTTGTGACTTAGATTGTCTTATCCAGTTGAGTTGTATCTTTGCTTGTCCCCTTGATTTTCTGGGTGGTTTCTTCTTTGTTTCTTTATTTTAGTGAATTTTATTTTATTTGAAATGACAGGTTTTTAGAAGCCCCTTGGGTTTTTCATCCCACCTGCACAAATTTTCTTCTAATTTATTTCTTCTGTTTGTTTTTTTTTAATAATTGGATTTTTTTCACTTTATTTTCATTACTTTATTCTATATTTTATCACTGTGCCAATCTAATCTATCATTTGACTCAATTATAATTGAGCGTATGAAGGCATGAAGGCAATTTCATTATTAAATGAAATTCAACAACTTTCATTTTTCATTTTCAAGCACTCTTTCAATGACCATGTTTCTATTTATAATGACATAATTCAACAGAACATACATGTGTGATGTTTTTGTTAGCAGCCTTGGAATGTGAATAAAAACATGAATACTGTATGCCATCATACTGATGTAGTATCATGGGGGAAAGTATAGCAATATTACACTGTAGTAGCTGCCTAACCAAGTGTTGTTTGTTTGTTTCCAGGCCGTGATGAACAGGATACATACTATCAGTGTTCCCTATGCAGTAATGAAGGCTTGTCCTCTTTCCTGGGTGCAGAGGGTCCACATCCACAAAGGTAACTTGTGCTGTGCTCATTTCTACACCTCTCCACTGGCAGTTTGGCTCACTCTTCTTTTGAAAAATGCTCCAGTTCTCTCAGATTTGAATGGTGCCTTTGGAAGAATGCTGAATTCTTTCAGGAAAAATCCAAGGGTGCCAATATTTTCAAACATGACTGTATGTCATGTCCCTCTTGTCCTCCTGCAGCTCGTGTAGCTTTGGTGAAGTGCCGTGACCTGCACTGGGCCATGATGGCCCACCGGGACCAGAGAGACACCAGCCTGGCATCGCTACGTATGCTCATTGTTGCTGATGGTGCTAACCCCTGTGAGTACTTCACATGAGACTCAAGCTTTCTAAAACATGATTTTCTCATATACCACAGATATTATGTTGAATTCTCTCTCTCTCTCTCTCTCTCTCTCTCCCTCTATCCTTTTCCAGGGTCTGTGTCATCCTGCGATGCCTTCCTGAACGTGTTCCAGTCCCACGGGCTGAAGCCTGAGGTCATCTGTCCCTGTGCCACCTCCCCTGAGGCCATGACAGTGGCCATACGCAGGTACAGCACTGTATACATCTTTATTTAGAGGTTGATTTCCATCACTAGCATGTTGGGTGGATGCACAGGCTGTTGTGTGGAGTAGTATGAATGGATGGATGGGCAGATGGCTGTAGAGCAGATGGGATGTGAACGGTTTATGTTTGTTTAAACTCTGTCCTGTGTAGACCGGGAGTGCAAGGCGCACCCCTCCCTGCCCGCGCCATTCTTTCCATGGGCGGCCTGAGCCACGGGGTCATCAGGGTCAACACCGAGGACAAGAACTCTGCCCTCACCGTGCAAGATGTGGGGCATGTGATGCCTGGAGGTGAGGATAGGAAAAATAAAAAAATAAATGAGTAAAAAGTGAACAAATTATATATATATATGTGTGTGTGTGTATGTGGAGGTGGGGGGTCCATTAGATGAGATATGTGCTGTTAAATTGAAATCTCTGCATACTATAAACCCTCCAATAATATCCGGGGTCTTTATTTATCTCATTAAAAGAGCATTAGGCCTTTATTACAGATGGACCATTATTTCTCTTGGCAGCTCCACAGTACCACAATATGCCTAATTTACCACTAAGGAATGTGCTGCTCAAATTTATACTTCTAATTGATACTACTGCTGTTACTATGATGACTACTACCACAATGACTACTACTACTATACTAATACTAATAACAACAGTGAATAAGAATGAATAGTAATGAATATCTGAAATAGTCAGACAAAACAAAAAATACTTTACTGAAAAATGTGATTCATTACTGGTAACATACCAGAACATACTGGTCTTCAAACTTCCCTCAGACTTTGCATCAAAACAGAATGAAACAAAAACTGCCAAAGCCACAAAAGTGAATAAAAAAATGGTCACGTATTGACAAACAGGAGGAGCCATAGTGAATAGCAATCCATCAGTAGAGTCTATGTTTGGTACCTGTATCCATGAGATAAACATGGCAGTGTTCCACTACATGTTTGTTTGTTTTTGGTAATATATTTTGTGATATTTTACTAATTTTTATATTTTAGGCTGGGAATATTGTGTGAATTTGGTAATTCTGACAGATTTTTTTCACCCGGCTGTTATTGGGGACCAACCTTTATATTTATACATTAACATCCGGGTCTTCATTGGAAGTTTTACGGTACACAAATTTCATATAGGTTGGTGTACGGCATACTCCATTCCAGATGTTGTCTTTGTGTACCTCCAGCTCTGATGTGCATTGTGAAGCCGGACGGGCCTCCTCAGCTGTGTAAGACAGATGAGATAGGAGAGATGGTCATCAACTCCCGTGCTGGAGGCACCATGTACTATGGCCTACCCGGAGTCACAAAGAACACCTTTGAGGTACGACGCTCAGAATATGCTCATTGTACTTCACATACTATAAGAAAGTCCCATAAATCATTTGTTTTTCGTGTCATATTGCCATGCTTCCTATTCTGTGTGCAGGTGATCCCAGTTAATGCCAACGGAGCCCCCATTGGAGAGATTCCCTTTGTAAGGTCAGGACTCCTGGGGTTTGTAGGCCCAGTAAGTAGGACTGTTGGCTGTGAGTACATGTGTGGCAGTGATAGCTTGTGCCTTCCTGAAACTTCCTGTCTTCTCTCTGTGTGTGGTCTGTATGTTGATCTTGACCATGCTGTATATCCCCTCTCAGGGCAGTCTGATCTTTGTGGTCGGGAAGAATGAGGGTCTGCTGATGGTGAGCGGACGCAGACACAACGCTGATGACCTGGTGGCCACCGCCCTGGCCGTGGAGCCAGTCAAGACAGTGTACCGTGGGAGGTGAGGGCAGCATGGGCAAGGAATCATGGGAATGATTGAGCGAGACAGGAGAAATCCGTACTGTGTTACTACAGAAGGTAGATTACATGTTTATACAAAGCATGAACTCTACTATCTTTGTTTGCACACTGGGTCAAGTGTGGAGGTTCCTAGTTCATCACTACTGACATCTGGTGGTGTAAAGGAAGCACTGCGGGCCCAAAACAGGGCATGACTACTGCTAGTTGATGTATAAACAATGTCTGAGTGTGGGTGTTAGCAAAGTGTGTGAGAAAGGAATGTTGCAGTAAAGCTCAAGCTGCATAAAAACTGTATGTGTGTGTGTGTGTGTGTGTGTGTGTATGTGTGTGTGTGTGTGTGTCTCAGGATCGCTGTGTTTTCAGTAACAGTGTTCTATGATGAGAGGATAGTGATCGTGGCGGAACAGAGGCCAGATGCCAGTGAGGAGGACAGCTTCCAGTGGATGAGCCGGGTTCTTCAAGTAAATCACTTCAATGCTGCTACCGTTAAATGTTAAAGTGTTCATTTCCCCTATGCGATACATCCATTCAATATTTCTAGCATATAGAGGATAACGTCTGTAAAACTATAATTTTGCCAACCAAGATCGTCAGTTACCTTCTATCGTTTAAAAGGTCATCATGCTCATCATTTGTTTTCATTTTGTGCAGTCAACTATTGTGTAAGTGTTGTACGTATGTGTCACTTTTTCAAACGGTGGATATCTCATTTTGGAATGAAACTCTTCCATTTTAAAATAGTACATGTATATACCCACCACAGACCATTACTAACCAACAAACTTTTTTTTTTCTGCTTCTGTTCTCTCACCATTTGTTTTTGTCCCCAGGCTATAGACAGCATCCACCAGGTGGGCCTGTACTGCCTGGCTCTGGTCCCTGCCAACACCTTACCTAAGACCCCCCTGGGAGGCATCCACATTTCCGACACCAAGCAGTTTTTCCTAGAGGGCAACCTGCATCCCTGCAACATCCTCATGTGTCCCCATACCTGTGTCACCAACCTCCCCAAGCCACGCCAGAAGCAGCCAGGTGTGTGTGTGTGTGTGTGTGTCTAAGAAATAAATATGGTTGTAAAATATGCATCACAAGCATATCTCTCTCTCTGTCTCTCCCTCTCTCTCTCTCTCTCTGTCTCTCCCTCTCTCTCTCTCTGTTGCAGTCGGTGTGGGTCCAGCCTCCATCATGGTAGGCAACCTTGTGGCAGGGAAGAGGATCGCCCAGGCTTCAGGCAGGGACCTCGGCATGATCGAGGACCAGGACCTCATTAGGAAGGTAGTAACACACAACATAACATCCACTGCCAACCAGCCATTAACTTTGAATCTGTTTCTCTGAACCACATCTCAGTCTTTTAGAAGAGCCACATGCACGTCCTTCAGGATTAGTGAGAAGCTTGTGGCTGTACTTTATCATATCAAAGCATATTATGATGGTAAATAGGACAAAGACTGTCCACTGCCAGTGTTGACCCAGACTCGCTCAGAGCTCAGTTTTATGGACGTCTCCTCTGTCTTTCCGCTCTCGTCTCTCCCTGGATGTAGCTCTGTATGTGGCCCACTATGATGGTAAGAGTCCTGGCCCTTCCAGCTCTGCAGCCACATTCCCTGTGCACCCTGCTCACACCTTTGTTTATGCTTGTCATGGTCAATAGCGTATTGTGGTGACATGTTTTTGCTGCACGTCCATATCAAAATTACTTTTTAAGTTTTGTGTTTAAATGTGAAGCATGTTTGTTAGATTGTTTTCTTTTTATATCAGTGGTACATCACCAGCTTAAACACCTTGTGTGGCTACCCCCCTCTCCCTCCAAATGTACCACTAGGATACTAAATTATTGTTAATTATTTTAAGGGGTAGATTGGCTCCTTATGTGATATCTCTGGCCAGAAAGCTGTCTACTGAATATATGTGAGTTTTATTTAGATGTTAAAATTCGGTTCCTTCCATCAGCACAAAAACCCCATCCTGGATATGCCTTCCATGGCTGTCCCTTGTAATAATGTATACTTTTATAACACATGTTCAGACGTGTAGACCTGATGTGTGTTGTTGTTTTTGTTTTGTTTTTACTTCAGCATCAGTATTTGACGGAGGCTCTACAGTGGAGGGCGCAGACTGACCCAGACCATGTTCTCTACGTGCTGCTTAACGCCAAGGTACCACTCATACGCCGACACAGACATGTATTAAATGCAGACATCAGAATCACGTTAATCATGAGGCACAAATGTAAAGGAATTTGTCTTTGCAGAGACATAGTGACAAGGAAGTACATACTGATACATACAGTACATATTGTAGAGGGACAGCAGCACCTCATCTACAGGACAGAACAGTGCAAGACACACTATTGACAAGGAGACTAGATATATCACTCTACTTAGATACGTTAAATTTCTATAGCTCTGTGTTTGAGCAGTGCAGCATACAGTCTGCTTATTGCTGATGTAGAGATCCACTTCCTTCTACGCACAATGCCCAGATATGGATTATATTTACTTGTAACATAGCAGATGGTCTCTACATGAATTATACCTTGTTTTCCACTTGACCCTGCCTGGCTCTCTGCACCATTCCTTCCTGCTCTTCAGGGGGTAGCAGTGTGCACAGCTACTTGCGTTCAGCTTCACAAGCGAGCGGAGAAGATAGCCGCTGCGCTCACTGAGAAAGGCAGCATCAACACTGGAGAAAATGTTGTGCTGCTCTATCCTCCTGGTAGGTTCTGCCTCTGGCTTCCTTAAGTGTGTTGAAGTACCACTCCCAATGAGCTGAATTACTGTGAGTCTAAATTGGTTTTCTCTCTCGCAGGCATTGATTTGATAGCCTCCTTCTACGGCTGTCTCTATGCTGGATGTGTTCCTGTAACTGTCAGACCGCCACACCCTCAGAACCTGGCAGCCACACTGCCCACTGTCCGCATGATCATTGATGTAAGTGTGTGTGTGTGTGTGTGTGTGTTTGTGTGTGTGTGTGTTGTGTGCATTCGTGTATGCATATATGTACACGCCTGCATGCGTGTTCATTCATTCATTCAATCCTCAGAGCAGGGCTCTCTTTTCAGGTGTGCCTTATTTTCAGACCAAGCAATCACTAAACATAGAGAATGATAAATGAATCATAAAACACAACAACAAAATAATAATTATCACAATAATAATAATAACAGTACATGCCCAAAGTATCTTTACGATAGCTGGCTTCACAAAACCAGACAAAGGCAATCCCGGCTAACTGGTCTCACAAAGCTGGTTATCTCGCTCTGTCAACCCAGGCTTATCCAATCCAGCTATGAGCGCCATCACATAAAAGGGCCGGGATTTGTAAGAAATAGCCAATCACATGCAACATGGACAGGAAATAGAGTACAAACACACAAAAAGCAAAAATTTAAAAATAAAGAGTAGAAAATAATAATAGACTATAAATAATTGTGGGGTTATGTAAAGATATGCTGCCAACAATTTCATGAAATTGATTACTAACATTTGTTTTTCTCTCTCAAGAAGAACATACTATTATAAATGAATACATTTGAGCAGTACAAAATATAACAGCTGCTGCTGTTAGAGAAGGTTGCGGGAGGAAAATTGCCGATAGTGTCAATAATAGTGTAAAATACACTGGGCATATTATGTTTCATTGTTGCAGTATTGCATTCACAAAATGTTTCCTCAGGGCTGCAGCGATGGGAATATGGGTGCAATCTGTTACATTGATGACTCTTGGGAATCTTATGAAAGAATTTCAGCTCACTTAATAAGCAACAGTGGATTTCATTCATTATTGATAACTATTGGCAATTGATGTAAGCTACCTGCGATTTGAGAGAAGCCCTCTTTTATATGCAGAGTGGGCAAATGGCCTGGAAATGCTACAAATCTTTCATTATATCTCGGATATAATAAATGACCAGGGAAAGCAAAGTGGTTCTGATTAACAGCCTCCTTGTTAATTCAATAATCCCCCTGTACAGAACTTTTTATTACTTGTCTCATTTGTTTTTGTTCATATTGGGCTTTGTAAATAGAACTTTTGCAATAAAGGTTATTTTAAGTCCACAGGATCCTTTTGGAATGGTGATGGCCATTTTTTGAGTTGATTGGGGAGGAGGTTGTGTTTTTACACGTTTGGATTGGATCTGACAGCCTGAACATAACCTGCTTAAAAGTGAGCTACCGTCATGAGACAGAAAATCCAGGGTTAAGCCCAAAGTTAGCTTCTTAAACCAATAATTTTACTTTGTGAGACAGGCACCAAGACAGACCCACGGCCCGTTGGATCAGTTGTGATGACGCTGCCATCTAGAGGCCTTTGTGGGGAATTTTCACAGCTCAGTGTTGTGACTCAGTTTGTCAATCAGCAACATCAAGGCCAGTGACCTGAACTGAAAGGGAGGGATGAGTGCATCTAGTTTGAAGTTTTCCTGAAATGTGTTCCATCTTTGCTAAAGTCGATCCTGATTATATGTAGGTCCAGATATCCGTGTGATTGACGAGTGGTTGCCTATGGTTGTAAGAGAGATACATAATTGTGTGTGTGCGTGCATGGTTATGTGTGCTTAGAGGGGCCGGTGTCACTTTATGTTATTCTTGTACATTTGTAGTATTTCCCATCCCAATGAAAACTATCATGCTTGTATTTTGTTACCAGGTCAGTAAAGCAGCGTGTATCCTCACCACTCAAAACCTCATGAGGATTCTGCGCTCCAAAGAGGCTGCTGCTTCTGTAAACATTAAAACGTGGCCAACAATCATAGACACAGGTGAGATACCAATAGATCCTCAGCACACAGGCCTGTACACATACTGTACACAGACTCACATCATAGATGAACTTAATCTCACTTGACTTTGCTTAGAATAAGTTGCCCAACCAATACCAATTTTTGAGTCCAATACCAATATCTGCAAAAGAAAATTAAAAATATGATATATCTGCTGATAATGGTTATTTATAAAACATCTTCTGGGATATTGTTTAGAAATGTTCTTTCTTCTCAGCAGTCTAGTGTACAATTGGATGCTGATTGATTGATTTTTTTGATTTGCCAATACCAAAATATCTGTAGTATTTGCCCATATCAGTGGCTAGGATGTCATCCACACGTTTTAACTCACTTTTGAACTCAGCTATAATGTCCATGTTTCCAGATGACCTTCCTCGCCGCCGGCCGCCGCAGATCTACAAGCCACCCACAGCAGAGATGATGGCCTACCTGGACTTCAGTGTGTCCACTACAGGCATGCTCACTGGGGTCAAGGTGAGACACACAAGCCTACCTGTCTTTTGATAGTGTCTCGGTGCTTCTCAGATTGTGACTCTTTCTATGTTATGGCCCTAATGTGTGTTCTTGTTCGTGTCAGATCTCCCATGCGGCGGTCAGTGCTCTTTGTCGCTCTGTAAAGCTGCAATGTGAACTGTACTCCTCTCGCCAAATAGCCATCTGCCTGGATCCTTACTGTGGTCTGGGCTTCGTCTTGTGGTGTCTCGCAAGGTACTGTACCACTCCCCGACAATACCCACATTGCATACAAACATTTGGTTTCCATTGCTTTCTCTTTCTTGTTCACTCATCCACTTATTTATTCTCTTCCATGTCTTGTCTTGTAGTGTGTACTCAGGTCACCAATCCATCCTGATCCCTCCCTTTGAGTTGGAGGGCTGCCTATCTCTGTGGCTGAGCACGCTCAGTCAGTACCGCATCAGGGACACCTTCTGTTCTTACTCCGTCATGGAGCTCTGCACTAAAGGCCTGGGCACACAGACCGAGTTACTCAAGGTCAGGGTTGCACAAACACACACATCCAGAGAGAGAATCATGAAACACGGATATGAAAAAAGAGAAATCTTGCTCATAGTTTTGATCCACTCTGTGTGTGTGTTTTAGGCACGGGGTGTGAACCTGTCGTGCGTGCGGAGCTGTGTGGTGATAGCAGAGGAACGCCCTCGCCTGGCCCTCACACACTCCTTCTCCAAGCTGTTCAAGGACCTGGGATTGTCCCCCAGGGCTGTCAGCACTGCCTTTGGCTCCAGGGTCAACCTGGCCATCTGCCTGCAGGTACACTAGCCAACTCAAAACCTAACTTGACACTGAAGTAAAATGTGAATACAATGTAGAGTGTAAAACCAGTGGGAACTGTATGTATCAAGGTGTTCAGTCAGGCCCTCTTCTGTATGTATCGCAGGGCACCACTGGTCCTGATCCCTCCACGGTGTATGTGGACATGAAGTCCCTCCGCCATGACAGGTGAGAACACATGGATCATTTTAATCAGGGTGTCTGCAAGTCCTTAAATGTCTTAAATTGAGCTATCTAAATTCAAGGCCATAAAAGGTCTTAAATGCAGTTAAATATAGTGTTTAGGTTGTAACTATGGCATCAGAGGTCTGAAAGATGCTGCGCCTTTCTAGTGAGATACCAACCTGGTCACACTGACATATATTCAGATAGATCTTATGTTTGTTCACTTTGACATTGATCTTGCTTTAAAAGGTTTTAAAACAGTCTCAAATTTAACTTGCTAAAATCTGTATAACATGGTTATATTCTGGGTGTGTGTGGTTTTCACAGGGTGAGGCTGGTGGAGAGAGGAGCACCTCAGAGTCTTCCTCTAATGGAGTCTGGGAAGGTGAGGTTTTTCATATGTATTCCCACAGCATAGATTCAGTTTGCAAATGGTTTCGTTAAAGTTGTGTATGTTTACGGTTCATCTCTCACTATCTTTACATTTTTTCTGTCTTTAGATATTGCCGGGCGTCAGAGTGATAATCGTCAATCCAGAGACCAGAGGCCCACTAGGTGATTCCCATCTAGGAGAGGTGAGAGGAAGATTGGCTATAACAGAGCTGGGAAAAGGCACTGTCCTTTTGTACAAACATAAACATGGGAGAGCCCCAAGAGATGAAAAAAAGAAATGGAAAATAACTACTAGAAGGCACTCGATTAGCACAAACCTCCGTCAACACTGAGCAATTATCTTGCTGTTACACCCAACAAGATCATTCCTATCGCCTAAATTGATTTTTTGACCCTGCAAACATACCCTTAAGGATTTGGAATCAAGTCTCTATCTCTGTTAGTTTCATATAAATGACAAATTAACTAACTAACGGGGGCGAAAACCTTTGGGAGATTGATAACATGACAAAACCACAACCAAAAGTTTCTTCCTTCTGAGACCAGTAGTGACCCAAATCCTGGTGTGTGCTTCTCTGTGTTAGATCTGGGTGAACAGCCCTCACAGTGCCAGTGGCTACTACACCATCTATGGAGAGGAGAGCCTGCAGGCCGACCACTTCAACACCAAGCTCAGCTTCGGAGACGCGCAGACCTTATGGGCCCGGACTGGGTACTTGGGTTTTGTGAAGAGGACCGAGCTGCTGGACGCCAGCGGGGGTAAATAGGCCCTGCCACAGGGAAATCCTCGAGTTAAAAGAACTAGACTGCCTCAGGACACTTTACTTTTATTCATTTTTTTGTGGAGCGTGAATAGTGATATCTGGTGTCAATTTCTAAACACTTTGAAAATATAAACTTTCTAATGAATTCAACTTTTTAACATTTCAAGCTGAAGCAAGCACACTTCCAGCTGCTTTCAGCTAGAACGCACATTTTCTGTATAAAATGTACTTTTCTAGTTTGTTGTTTTGACTGTATCTCTGTGCTCAGATCGGCATGATGCCCTCTTTGTGGTGGGCTCGCTGGATGAGACTTTGGAGCTGAGGGGGCTGCGCTACCACCCCATTGACATCGAGACCTCGGTGTCCCGGGCTCACCGCAGTATCGCTGAGAGGTTAGAATGATCTCTGTACCTTGTTAGATAATACACGTGTTGTTGACTGCTACTGTAAACAGGCCTATAGAAATGGAAGGGAAAAACACAACCGGAAAGGTGATCATATAAGGAGATAACCGTTCATGTTTTCTGTCTCGTCCTCCTGAATTTCACTGAACTCCAGTTAGGACTCCACTGTGCTTCTGTCTATGCAAGCTAGTTCTGGTTCTATCATGAACAATCATCAATAATCATTTAATCACACTACTCCCGTTCCTCCCAGTGCCGTGTTTACATGGACCAACCTGCTGGTGGTGGTGTCGGAGCTGTGTGGTTCAGAGCAGGATGCGTTGGACCTGGTGCCTCTGATCACCAACGTGGTCCTCGAGGAGCACCACCTCATCGTTGGAGTGGTGGTCATCGTTGACCCCGGCGTTATACCCATCAACTCAAGAGGAGAGAAGCAGCGGATGCACCTCCGTGACTCTTTCCTCGCTGACCAGCTGGATCCCATCTATGTGGCTTACAACATGTGAAGTGTTCTTGGCCTCGGCGTGTGGCTGAGCCGAGCTGGGCTGGTCTTGATTGGCCGACAGTCTGGCTCCTGGATCATCGCCCTGGTATCTGACTATTAGCTTCCCAGAGAGTGAAAGGCAACAACATGGACTGTGTGAAAGAGACTGGACATTGAACCTAATGTACCAACACCTGACCCTTAGCGACACCAGCTTATATTGGCCACTGCATGTCTGTGACTGGGCTTGTCATGTTTGGAGATATTCACTGTGTTGTATAGAAAGATTTTCGCCAATCGGACAGAGGCAACTAGACCAAACATGTCAAACTCGGTTGCACTCACTGGAGCAAGGGCAGATTAACATGTACAACAGAGCCCCTTTTGAAATCAATCCTATGTTAATGTCTTTGTGAACATCCTTACTCTGTACTGACTTAGTGCTGACCCCTAGTCCATTCTCATTGAGTAAGGCTGATAAATAGAGGGCCATGAAAACAAACCATAATCTTTAGAAAGCCTACATTGCCCCATGTTATTGAAGCCAAATAGACATCCACAACTTTCCTGTTCTAATTTATTTCCTGCCTTATAAACTTAAATCATACATTCCTTTCTCAATTTCTAACCGTGGCTGTTTACCCTTTTAACTTTGAATAGTGGTGGAAATATTGACTGATATCCAAAGGGATCGAGATGATAGAGGATAGAGGCCATATTCTGTACTGTACCTATAAAAGCCTCTTTGTATTTTACATATGTTACTGTATAAATATTTTTAAATGTATAAATGTATAAATGCTCAACTGATGGTTTCTGGATAGCTAACCCAGCTAAGAAATGACGAGCTGAGATGGTAGCAGAAAGAAACATTGTAAATAAGATTTTAACAAATTTGACAGTGAAGTATCGATTAATCTTAAAGTATCATTAGTCCAGATAAATATAATCATAACATTGCACTTTCTCTAAAAATTGTCTATTTTATTATTAAAAAAAGGCATTATTACTTATGGTTCAGGAGAATATGCTTGAGGAGCTCACAAGTTTACCTAGAGGGCTACTGTTATGTCAGGTCCTTTTCCATGGAAGACAAATGGAAAAGATTTAGGAGTATGCTAAAACCAATATGATGACTGTTTTCACTCTGCCAGGTTATTTTGAAAATACTTAAACATAGGCCCACAACTGCTGTTCATTTAATTTCTGCCATTGTTGGTTGCATTACAAAACAGTTATAACCTTTTAGTTCTTGTATTGTGTAATAGAGCAATTGTTTGAGAGATCAGGCAAAGGCACTTTCCATTTCCTCTCCACAGTCAGAGTCCTTTCAAGCTGTCTGTTGTGTCTTTGTGGAATTTTGTAATGCATTACTTTGAATAGTAACTAAAGCGTTGAAAAGGCTGTAGTCAATAGAACCAAGTCATGATGTTTCTGAATTATTTTCTATGTTGAATCACTGGAATTATAAGCCCTTGTAAATGCAATTGCAAAACTGAGCCACATTGGAAATGTCCTTGATTAACAAATACAGGTAGATTATTGTAGGAATAGGAGAGGGTTCAAATTTCATTTATGTCAAGATGCATTCACAAATAACTGTTTTATATGCTCCCTGCAATTCTGTGCATCCCTGTGCTTCTTGCAATAATTTATAGGTTCATTGTAGTGGATTATTTGTCTATGATGAACCTTTACTGTTAACATGTACATAGATTTGTTGTTTTGTAGCTTTTTGGACTCTCCTTTGTGTGAATATGAGAGCTTTCTGTCCCAGTGTAACATTCAATCATGCCAAACACAATATCAGAAATACTGATCAGAAAAGAAGCAATCTATTTTAACATGAACACATGGGAATATTATCTCATTGAATTAGAACACTGTGCACTGGTTGTACTCACGTTTCTACAGGACTTGTCTGGATGTGAGTGAATGATTTAATTATACTTCATGGTTTCATTAAATGTCTCAATAATTTTAGAGATGAAATGGTTGCCTAATTATACTGTCCACTGAGAAAAAGAAAGAAAAACCCCCAACATATCTTAGCACTGACTTTACTCTTAATTTTTGCAGCAGAACGTTTGCATGACTCAGCCAAGCAACGTGGGAGAGATACTTTTTTAGACAACACCTATATAAATATATATCTATATTCAGGGAACAAAACTCTGACAACACAGGGAAGGACCAGATGGTCCCTTGGTGCAATCTGTGAATATTACCCATGATAATGTAGATGTTTGTCAAAGAACTCGCTTGTTATTGAGGCAGGCATTGCAAAATGAGTGAAAAGGGGGGTTACTGACAACCCAGTGACCATCTACCATTTATCTGCTTCACTGGGAAGTCTAAGGGCTTCCTTTGGTTTCCACTCTTTTCTCCATAAGAGTTCTTACACACTATGCAATCAATAACAGTGCAGTTTAATCTCAAAACTTGCACGGTCTGGTGGAAATACATGATGCTTCTACATTTTGTAATAACTAAGAAGAGAAGATTGACTAAAATGTAACCAGTGGTGTACATAAGACTATATTCATCTCTGTTGAGTTGTTCTATCAATATTTTGTGTATGCACTCTTGGTATGTTGTATATAAATTCTTTGCTGAATTCCAAGTTGGTCCGTGAGGGGGTGATCCACTGATCTCTAATCTTTGATGCTGGGGAGGTATTTTAACTCGTATAATTAAGAAATAAAGATGGTAGAACCGTCCCCAATTTTTTCTCACTTATTTTCTATTTTGGTTTGTTGTATTTGCTGTTTTATACTTTATGCAAAAGTAATGCAAAATAAAGAGACCCGTTTTACTCAGTGTAGGTGTTGTTATTTTATTGACAAGTTTAAGCAATGATGTAACAGGGATCAAAATTTAGCTTCAAATCATTGGCTTGCTGAATTAATTCAATTGGCTGCTTTAAATTTGAGTAAATAAAACACAAATTCGGTCCCTCCACTACAAAGGTTTGTGTTAAGTTTTGTTTGAAAGTTTGTTCATTGGGCCGTACTCACTTACATTGCCCTCACTGCACATAATATGAGTAGAAGTTAATTTAAAAAGTCAATGGAGCAGGATCAGTCCTGTATCAGGTCTAAAACCTTAGCTGCAGTAGCTGCAGTTAAAAATGACACATATTATGGCATTGGTCATTAATGTTATGACATCAGATATTAATCTGAGTTCACACTTATTAGGTTTGACGATTAAATACAAATGAATTGGTTTAAAACAGTAATACTGCACGTTTAAAATCTCACGCTTTTATTTTGAAGGCAGGATGATACTGATCTTTCCTTACTTTGGGAATCCTATAATCCTATCACTCATAGCTGGATTGTTCTAGACTGCAGCCACTAGAGGCGGGTCTCTCAGAAATAGTCAACCAATCACTAAGCTCCCTGTGTTTGAATCGGTGAAAGTACATTTTAATTTCAAGCCTTATTTCATGTTGCATTTAGCATCATTGAAAGAAAGAAATTATTAAATAATTAGATACATGAATACATTTTGTGCCACATTTAATAATTCATGCTCACATTCATTTTATTGTGTATTTATTGGCACATTACACAATACATTTAATTATTTATAGATGTATTTATTTATTCAATTTAGTCCGAAATATTCCTCCATAATAGTCTGCTTTAAGGTTTTCTAGAAAATCTCTCGAGGTATTCTTCGTTTTCTAACGGCAGTCGGCAACCAACGTTAAGGGAAATTACCGCCACCTACTGAATTGAAGTGTGGGAAGGGATTCAACCTACCTACCTGCTAACCCAGTTTCTCTTAACAATTCAAAAAGATAGGTAAACACTTCGTTCCCCTATCTGCACAAAATCACTGTTCTTATTTAATTTTAAAACATTTCTCATACTTTATTTTCTCTGCCCCTTGTGTCTAAAATCACCATATTAACATGAACCAATAGCCAAGGTGGACTTCATGGGATCACAACTGTTGGACTAAACACCATCCTTTCCTGTCCAACCCCTTCTTTCAGGTCGGCTGCTTTCCCTCCGTTTCTATCATCGATGAATCCGTGAAGATCTTTTCACCAATCACAAAGCCTAAACGGAAACAATTGCGTCATATGTTCTTGCTAGGGAGCACCGCCCCTTTCCTTTAGAAAAAAAACGGCTTCGCTATTTTTTATAGCTGACGTCTTTGTGTTTTTAGCTGTTAGCCATTGCTGCCAACTAACTTTATAAACTCATTTTATATATTTTTTTTTTCTCAAAATTTTAGACACGAGTTGTTGTCGTACGTCCACGCTGTGAACAAGAGCAGCTCCACGGCGCTTGAAAGGTAAACTTTTGGCTAGCTGGGCTTTGGCGATGTGCTCGCCCTGCTGTCTGCTCCGCTGTGGTGGTAATGGCGGCTGCAGCTCCGTCAACTCCTCGTCGTTTTACGAAAGGGAAGGTGTAGTTAGCTTTTAATGGCTCCCTGTATCGCTGACGTCTATTGACGCGGGTACTTGCGTGCCAGTGACAGTGTTGTTACACATATTTGCTCACTGAGACAAAAGCTCATCCACCCCGAGAGCATACTACCTAGCCATGCCGCGCATATAGCTAGAAACCTTTGTTTTTATTGGTTTATGTTGGTTACCGCCAGTTTAACACAGCTACCGTTAACTACCAACGTTAACTTTGGCTAACTCGAACATTCTAGCAACGTTAACTCAAGGCATACATTTCATTAGCAACGCACTGATTGGAAATGAAAGTCCAGCTACTGAAATCTGGTTATTCATGTGAAAAAAACTGGGTTAAAATAGTGTTTTGTAGTATTTTTTAAATTACCTATCAGGCCTAGCTGATATTTTCTAACGCACGGCTAACAGTTAGTTGCCAGGGCTAACCAAAAAGGAAGTCGATTTTTAAGCTACCTTTAACCGACCTATTTAGATGTAACAGTTAACGTTAGAAAGGATGATTTGACATCGCATTAACCATTGTTACGCTGTTATCGTCTTAGCCTTGACGTAAACAGTGCTTAATACTAACCAAGTTGTATTGTCAGATAAGTGTGTATGCTACAGCGGAGCGCAGCACATTTCAAGCAGGCACCCCAGCCAGAGAGTCTGGCTATGTCCTAAATTGGGGCTGTCGTGAAACATTAACATTGATTCATCTGTCCCCAGTGACTATGGAAGAAGTACAGCAAGGCAGCAATGGCACAGATTCACATATTGTCACCATCCCCACAACCATCACAGCTTCTCAGATCTCACAGATAGCCCAACAGGTAAAACACAATATTTCATCCCTTTGAATATATCTCCACGCATACTGCTTGGAAATGAAAGACAAGCTACTGAAATCTGGTTATTCATGTGAAAAAAAACTGGGTTAAAATAGTGTTTTGTAGTATTTTTTTTTAATTAGCTATCAGGCTTAGCTGATGTTTTCTAACGGTTAATAACTATTTAATAAGCATTACAATGTATTTTCCTAGTAGTCTTATATTGTTAAAACCTTTGTCAGAATATGGTATGCACATTGCAAACTGGAAAATTTCCAGACCTCAATTTTTTTAGTGGTTTGATCTTGTTTAATCCTGTAATCACTAACCTCTTAAAAGGGAAGATTAAGGATTTTTTAGAGCACTATCCTGTTGATCACAAATCAATGTAATGTAATGACTCTTAAGTCATTGCATTGTCATAGCTGTGATTTTGTCTGTGAGAATTTTCACTAGCTTTTATTAGCAATGCTAGTGAAAGTCAATATGAAATGAAACTGTTTCTTTCAAAGTTGCATTGCATACAATTGCATGAAATAATTCCATTGAGTCCTTTAAAATGTCTCCATTACTTAAATCTTATGAATTGGTGCAAACATGCTGTTTACTGTATTTCACACAATTTTAAAATAAGGGAAGGATTACAGAATGTAGCTCATGGTGACTTACATTATGGAGCATCGTTTTGGTATAATTTCAACAATTACCACCAAGGAGCCCTTGAGCAATGCATTGAACTCCCAACTGCTCCAGTGGAGCTACCCAGTGGCCAGCAATGGACAACTGTTGTAATGAGCATCACCCAGGTGTGTGCAGAACAGTATGAATGTGAAGCAAGGTGTTGCTGAAGAAGAGCATACATGCTCTGCAAACCGTCCCTCAATAAATGAAGGTGAAAAAATATTAGCACTACAGGGGAAAAGATATGGTCATTAAGTTTCTTAAAATACATTTTAAGCAAATTCTTAAAATTGACTTTAATATTTTCATTTAATATTTGAATAAAGTCTCAAGGCACATTTGAGTTCAATCTTTGGCACATTGATTATGAACAAATGGCATAACAAATATTCCACATCATATTCTGTGGATTTGAAATTGTGTTTGGATGCTTGTAGATGTCCCTGGGCGGTTCTCCTGTGACTGTGGTGCAGCTCCCGGGAGGTCAATTTCAGGTTCACGGAGTGATCCAGTCTGCCCAGTCCTCAGTCATCCAGTCCCCTCAGGTGCAGACTACACAGGTGAGACCTGCTTCCAATACTTGGGGCTCTATAATATTGATTCTGAACGATGGCCTCTGTTCTATAATGTCCTTAGATTATGTTTGTAAATTTTCTCTTTGCCACATTACACAATTATTTATGTGCACTTGAATTCACCTCTCTTTTTTTGTAGGGCCAGGGTTCAGACAGTGAAGATTCACAGGACTCATCAGACAGTGGAGGTGCAGCCCACAAGACCAGAGAAATACTGGCAAGAAGACCCTCGTACAGGTACGCCACAACCCCCCCCCACCCCAAGAGACGTGTTTGACTGGGTATTGAATCAAGAGGCTCATCATACCTTCTGTTACTTTGTAGGAAGATCCTAAATGAACTTTCATCTGAGGAAGTGACATCACACGAGGGAAAAGATGACCCTGCCTCCACAGGAGTGACAGGAGTTACCATGCCCACCACCCCAATATACCAGACCAGCACCGGCCAGTACAGTATGAACTTCTCCCTTCCATACTACATGCACTAAAACAGTGGGGTCCAGGGACAATTAGGGGCTCTCCTCCAAATTGTGGGATGGTTTAATGTCCGCATGGTTTCACTTGCATGCTGTAGAAACATGACAGATTGACAGATTTTACAATCATAGGTATAGCGACTATTGAGGACCCCAGGTGACGTACCAACCACACCCCAAATACATTCCTAGCCCCTTCGATAGGTTTCACTCTTTCCACAGCAACAGATAGATAATATCTAATAGCAAATATCATTCCAGTATGTATATCCCTGCACTATTACATCATTCTTGGTCTTTTGTGTCACCAAACTGCATGACCAGTGTTATGAAGTACTGTGTATTTATGCAGTTGTCAATTTAAGTTATAGTTGTGTAATTGGATGATGTACCCAGACTAATGTGACTTACCAAATTCTGATGTCCTGTGTGTTTATTCAAGTTACCATCGCTCCTAATGGCACAGTCCAACTGGCCACTCCAGGGTCCGAAGGTATTCAGGGACTACAAACTCTCACCATGGCCAACTCTGGTGCAGCCCAGCAAGGCACCACCATCCTTCAGTATGCCCAGACACCCGACGGCCAGCAGATACTGGTGCCTAGCAACCAGGTGGTTGTACAAGGTGAGTACGGAGTATATGGAGTGGACTAAGCACACCAATATTGTCTGCTAATGTAGTCATTGTCTTTGGGTTGGGGCTCCATCAGGAGGCCAAGTGTGTTAGAGGATGAAGGCAAAACAATATTTTTTAAGGTTTCATGGCCTACTTCCACCAAGATGATTTGATTACAGTCTAAAGCACAAGTAACCTTAATGGCAAGGTTTGACATTGTAGAAGCTTGTCTTATTGGCTACTAGTCAAGACCCCCTCTGATGACATTCAAAAAGTTTTCACAATCTTGTTTTTGTGTCTGAAAAAGGGCACCAGCCCCCTGTTTGCAATTGTTAACAATGCTAAGCAAGAAAATTCAATTTTTCTAAAAAAAAAATGCATCCAATTCTTTTCAAATGGTTCTATTCACAACCAACTTGGTTACAATTGGAATGGCCTATATAATATATTAAGAAATGTGTTTTCATTTTTCACTTCAAGCCAAGGAGGCTGGAATATAGTCAAACATTTAGGTTTTAGATTAGAATTTTGCTATAATTGGTCAGGAAGCAAAAGAGTTCATGGGCAGGAGAATCTAGACAGCATTTGGTAGTCATGAGCTAAAATGAACTCCAGATATGTATGAGTTTATTTAAGGATGTGTTCAAAACATCTTCACACATAGAAAACATCAGTTGATATACTGAAGTAACCAATTCAAAAAGTTCTCACAATCTTGTTTTTGTGTCTGAAAAAGGGCACCAGCCCCCTGTTTATACCCGTACATCTGTATCTTTAGATCATTCATGTTTACCAAACCTGCTGCTTCGCATCTAGCCTAGCCTTAAATCGGTTCCATTGCTACTTTATCTTACTTATTTTGACTTATTTTGACTTATTTTACTTATTTTGACTTATCTTTTCCTATTTTTACTTATTTTTACTTATTTTTACTTATTTTGACTTGTTGACTTATTTTTACTTATTTTGACTTGTTTTTTTGATTTGATTTGATCTGATGTGTACCTACCTTGTTGGAATGAGCCTCGTCCAATACATTTCATTGTACAGTATGACTGTAAGTGATGCTGCACATTTGATAAATAAATGACTTGAACTTGAACTTGAACTTGAACTTGAACAACTGCTATTTCACAAGTGAGCACTGACTAGCCTTGTGTCAGTCACTCACTTTAAGAGATCAGTTTGATCAATACTGAGTAGAAATTAGGCTCAGAAAACTTGAATTTTCACATAGAGCTTACAAGGCCACTGACTGAGCAAACTTGAGCAATTTCATATAAAAATATTTGTTGTGTTCCCAGCAAATAATTCCTCTCCTGATGGGCTCTGACATAAAACTGTTTAATCACACCTGTGGTAATACTCTGCAGATAACATTTATTTCAGCTTTATAACTGAGGCCTCCCAAGTTATACAGTATATGCTGTGTGTCAGAAATCTCACTACTCCTACTGCAATCCCCTGACTTGTAATCCTCTCTCAGGTGCCGGAGGAGAGGTGCAAACATACCAGATCCGCACAGCACCCACATCCAGCTCCCTGCCTCAGACCGTCGTTATGACCTCTTCTGTGGGACTGTCTCAGGGCAAGAGTGATGACCCAACAATGAAGAGGGAAATCCGGCTGGCAAAAAACAGGTAGATTTACAGTGTATGTCTGGTTTTTGGACTGTAAAAATAATGAAAGTCAGGCAAATTAAATGTCTCCCAGAAAATAAACTCTTGGGTATAGTGAAACTATTAATCAGAAACATAATTTAAACCTTACAGTACAGTTACAGTACCAGGGTGCATTGTTTTGTCTGTCTCAATAAGTCCATTGATGAATGATTTGTAAAATTTTGTTCTGTCAAGAGTTCATCAACTCTCCCAGTTGATGTTGGAAGGCAAAGTTGATAGTTAACAATATAGTTTTTCACTTGAAACTTTGCTCAAAAGACTAAGTAACTTTACAGCATTGCCCTGGATTGCATACAGTCAGGATTTACAGAAGGAATTGGTAAGAGAGAAAGGATGCAATACAGCAAAAGTTGAAGAGCAAAATTCAGTCCCTAGAGGATATGGCATACGCTTCAACCCACTCAGCCATTATGAGGCCCCAAAAGTAACTTTTAAGTGTGACACTTACTAGCTTGTGCTGGAGGCTATGTAAAGGGAGGCAGGAGAGTAGTGAGAGAAGATGGCAGCCCTGCTTGGCTGAATTTATGGGAACGTGGAATTGATGTGGACAGAATTCTAATAGTTTGCCAGATTCACTTTAAATACAAGCAGACACTTTTGGGGGAAACTCATAACGCCAAATAACATGTATATATATACGTATAAATAACATACAATTCACCCTAAAATGTAATTTAGGACAAATAATAACAAATATAAAATGTATTTTTTCCAGTCCACCATTTATCAAAACATTTGCCTGATATTAATTAATGGGAAAAACAAGAATGAAATTATGCTGGATCAGCTATAAATTCAAATGTATTATTAAAGGTTAATCATATTAGAATATTTTCCAGCGTCCCTTTCTTTACAAATGAACTTTCAACACAGTTTAGGAGCAAAGCTTCAACCATTCAGCATTCTGCACTACCCCATCTTCTTCATGAAGCCCATATGCAAGCAAAAAAAATAGGTTTTTAACTCCACTCTTGCCACTACTACCCCTCTCTTTCCTAATGTTTATTATTACTCTTATATGGACAAGATACATTCCCCATCTACACTTTAAATGCTCATTGGATTGCAATAGGACTGTTTCCAGTAATACATTTTTCCCTCTTGCTTCCTCAGAGAGGCAGCCCGTGAATGTCGCCGGAAGAAAAAGGAATATGTTAAATGTCTGGAAAACCGTGTGGCTGTTCTAGAGAACCAGAACAAGACCCTGATTGAAGAACTCAAAACATTAAAGGACCTTTATTGTGTTAAAACGGGATAACGTGTTTGAGGAGAGGTCAAGGAGTGAGACTTGCTATCGCAACAGCACACCTCTACCATTTGGACATCTTGGGGTTATCTGGGAACACTTCATTTTTGGCAGGAGGTTGAGATCCTCTAATTTTTGTTATTCTGTTTTATACAACAGTGACAAGTGATGGCAGTGAGAAATACCCATGTAAACGACAAATGAACGAGAAATTGGCTGTTTTTTCATCTGCTGTTTCTTAGATTTGCTAATGCTATAACGTTTATATTTGTGTATATTTTGAGTACATGAGAGGTTTGAATTGCAGGCTTTAACTTTGACTGTCAATTTCTAATTGTGTCCCTTTCCCTTTTTGCCTCCTACAGTGAACTTATTTTCATATGTTTTTAAAAATGTTGCTGTAGGAGTCTTTTTTATCTCCTAACAGCATCTGCAGAATTTTGATTGTACGATTACTACAAAGACATAATTCCTGTTTCTTATGTGAACCAGCAATTCCCCCTTATTCCCCCATAAGGAGATGTTACAATTGTCATTCCTTACTTTTGTGCAATGGAATATAAAGGGTATTAGAAAATAAATCATTTTGTACAGCTAGTTTGGTTGTTACTTGGCTGTTACTTAGACAATCAGGGAAAAAGCAGTGTCCAGGTGATATTTATTTTGTACATCTTAGGGGGAGGGGAGGGAGTGACGAGCAAAGAACGTGTATGAAATGTTGCTGATTCTGTAAGCAAATAAATATATTTTCACTCTATATAGCCAGTGTATCTCTCTTGTTTTCTGAAGTCTAAATGGACTCAGAGATCTCATATGCCTACCAAACAGTTTGTGGCTTTGGCTGGTTTGTCTCTCTGTGAGGCAAATGATATTTTCAGAAACTGCTGTAATGTGAATTTTGCAACACAGTAATGATGATGAATCTGATTCTTTAAATTCACTAAATTTCAGATTTCTACAAAACCTCTAAGCATGCTCGAAGTCATACTATGTGACTGTCCCAAGTAAAAGTTTCTTACTGTATAGTATAACAATTGCAAATTGTTGCAATTTCTTTCCCTTCTGGCCAATCGTTAAACATTCAGCAGGTAAATCTGGGTCGTCAGGGAAATCATAGGTGTGCATACATGTTCCTGCTTTTTTGTGTGCACAGCATTTGACAAATCATCTCATTTGTCTGCAGTTGGAAAAATGTAATTTAAAAAATGCTTTAGCAGTCAGTTACAATATTCTATGTGCAATATAATTGCTAAATTTAAATACTGTTTTAAATATATATCCTTATGCACTCCAGAAGGAGCAAAAGTCAAGTATGCACAGTCTCCCCCAATCACTTTATGGCATATCCCATGATGTGTGGTCTTATCATGAGAGTAACCTGCTCAGCCTCAATGTGTCTGAGGTGAAGTTCAGAGAATCCAGCTGCCTCCAGATCCTTCCATGTTGCTCTGGTAATCATGCATCCATCCCCAAGATAGTACCACACTGGCTGGAGCACATGCTGGAAGAAATATGTCCAAGAGGAGGGATCTGAGACAACATGTTCCATAAAGTAGAAGGCTCCACCCTGTAACAGAGAACAGAAACAAAACCCACGCCCCAAAGCAGAAGGCTTTTAACACATCAAACCTGGTGGCATTGGTTGATCGTCTAACACAACTTTCTGAACTTTAAGAAGCATTCTGAATTTTTTAATTAAATGCTATGACTTCCCCAGGCCTAAACAGAGAAATACAGCATAGACCATTTCTGTAACCACTACAATTCTGCAGTTTTTTATTATCATTTTATTTTTTTCACTTTTGGACCTTTTCGCCCTGACAAGAGCAAATATGTTTGAAATGCGATGATAAGTTTGGCAAGTTATCAAAACGAATAAAATGGCAACACATGTTAAAAGCAATCACTGGTTGTTACAAGCACAGAGATTGCTCTGGTGTGGGTGAAACCGGGGTTGGTCATGTGCGCCCCACTGCGACTAGCTCCCATATTTCGGACCGCACATGAAGGCAGCATTTAGACATACCGTTTTCAGAATACGTCGCGCCTCCTTCAGCACCCGCTGCACGTTGCGGACAGAACAGAGGACCAGAGTGCAGACAACAACATCCACAGACTCGTCCCGTACTTCCTTCATGTGCTCTCCAGAGACAACTATGAACTCCGCATAAGTCAAGTGTTTACTAGCTGCCATGCTCCTGTGCAAGTACTTCTCAAAGTGCGGGTTGGGATCGGTGCAGATCACCGTACAACCATCCGGGTAGAAGTTGAAGTTCGCCCCGCTACCACAGCCGATCTCCAGCAGATGAAGTGTGCCGTCAGTCTTAGAAAATTTGTGTACATTTCTGAAAAGGGTTCTCTTCATTTCGTGCATTTTATCATTGTACGAGAATGTTATATTGTAGGCAAGAAACGGAAACAAACGTTTGTACATACCATACAAGCCCACGAGCTCCATTACCTGTAAGGGCAAAGTTAACGCCAAACAAACGATTTTGCATAATGTCATGAGGCAGTACTTCATTTTCCTCGTACGTGAGTTAATCTTGTGGTGCAAAGCCTTGTCGAGGTCAAGCTTTAGAAGATCAAAAGATTACACTTAAATGCTAAATGCAGGTATCCCTGGATGCACAAATGGGCGGGGTTACACGTGTAGTCCCGCCTGCTGGTGTTTGATTGGTCAGCCACCACTGCGTCCAGAGCTTTTGACCAGTCAAGACGCCTCCAAGCTTTTTACTGCCATCCAGTGGTGAATATAAAACTGACACCTTCACATTCAGAACCACTGCTGTTGATCAGAATCAGAATCAAATTTATTGGCCAAGTACATTCGCACATACAAGGAAGCCATAGCAAATAAATGATGTTTGATGTTTCTCCAGGGAAACCTTTCACATCTTTTTTTGGCTAAACATCCCAAATTTCTCAGTAAAACATTTTATTTATTTAACTTTGCAAAACGTTTAACTTTTTATTTTTGTTTTTCAAGATTTTTTTAAAGCTTAAATGTTTACTGAAACCTACAGTCTTTAATTCAAATGTTAGTTAAGATAATCGAGACATTTTAGATTACATGTAACATTTATTATATATAGGTCATTCAGACATTGTAATAAGTATAAATCAAGACTTTTTAATCTTTTAATTTTAATCTGTGTTAAAATAGTCAATCTTTGCAATACATAAACATTTAAGGTTTATTTAACAGATATCAGATATTTATCAGATATGAGAGGAAAGGCACTTTGTGCATAGCATACTCAGTTATATTGTTGTTGGTGCTACAATGCTTATTGGGCAAAATCTATTTGATAGCATAGCCCATGATGTGTGGTTTGATTGCAAAGATGAGCGGTGCGTCAATGTGTCTTAGTTTGAGTTCGGAGAATCCAGCTTCCTCCAGGTCTTTCCACGTTGCCCGGTTAAGGTCACATCCATCACCAAAATAGTACCACAGGGGCTGTATAACATGCTGGAAGAAGTAGGTCCAAGAGGAGGGGTCTGCAACAACATGCTCCAAGAAGTAGAAGGCTCCACCCTGTAAGGCAGTAATGAGTGACATGTGTACCAATACAAAGTTCAACAACTATTCATTGTTTTTTTTCTAAAATTACTATTTAAAATAACTTTTTTTGGTGTATTGTCTCACCTCTTTCAATAGGGATATATTGCTTCTAGAAAATTTACTCTATTTAGCACACTTCTCTCAATATTATGACGAGTTAACCACCTACACTGCCTACCCCAGAGATCCATAGTTACCATCTGCATTGAGGCATTTAACACACTCCTTATTATTCCGTTTTTTCACTATTGCATTTTGAGAAACTGGTCAAAAAGGTTTTTACGTTTTTTTGTAACACAAAACCTGTAGGTCTGTAGCCTGCAGCCTAATTAGAAAAACATCTGTCCATGATTTTATTTTTAGAAAATCCTGCATGTTTTAATAATCAATACATGGGACTAATGTTCAACACGATCCATACCTTGGTAGTGTGTGCATTTGAGACCAGGGGTTTTCAATTTCTCACAACTATTTAATAAACAGCTGATATTACCAGCTGCCCCCCACCAGAACTGAGGGTCTATTACTACCAATTATAATATATAAATATTATAGTATATAAATATTCCTACTGGTCAGGATTTCTA